>NW_022639027.1:145000-161257 GCF_010993605.1 Petromyzon marinus | reverse complement strand
CACCATAGACTCAGCACTGCACCATAGACTCAACACTGCCCCATTGACTCAACACAGCACCATAGACTCAACACTGCCCATAGACTCAACACTGCACCATAGACTCAACACTGAACATAGACTCAACACGGTACCATAGACTCAACAATGCACCACAGACTCAACACTGTACCATAGACTCAGCACTGCCCATAGACTCAACACTGCACCATAGACTCAACACTGAACATAGACTCAACACGGTACCATAGACTCAACAATGCACCACAGACTCAACACTGCACCATAGACTCAGCACTGCACCATAGAATCAACACTGCACCATAGACTCAACACTGCACTATAGACACAACACTGCCCATAGACAAAACACTGCCCATAGACTCAGCATTGCCCATAGACTCAACACTGCTCATAGACTCAGCACTGCCCATAGACTCAACACTACACCATAGACTCAAAACTGCCCATAGACTCAACACTGCCCCATAGACTCAACACTGCCCCATTGATTCAACACTGCACCATAGAATCAAAACTGCACCATAGACATAACACTGCCCATAGACACAGCACTGCCCATAGACTCAACACTGCCCATAGACTCAACACTGCCTATAGACTCCACACTGCACCATAGACTCAACACTGCCCCATAGACTCAACACTGCCCATAGACTCAACACTGCACCATAGACTCAACACTGCCCCAAGACTCAGCACTGCCTATAGACTCAACACAGCACCATAGACTCAACACTGCCCCATAGACTCAACACTACACCATAGACTCAACACTGCACCATAGACTCAACACTGCACCATATACTCAACACTGCACCATAGAGTCAAAACTGCAACAAAGACTCAACACTGCACCATAGACTCAACACCACCAATAGACTCAACACTGCCCATAGACTCAGCACTGCCCATAGACTCAACACTGCACCATAGCCTCAACACTGCCTATATACGCAACACTGCACCATAGACTCAGCACTGCACCATAGACTCAACACTGCACATAGACTCAACACTCCACCATAGACTCAACACTGCACCATAGACTCAAAACTGCCCATAGACTCAACACTGCCCCATTGACTCAACACTGCCCCATTGATTCAACACTGCACCATAGACTCAACACTGCACATAGACTCAACACTGCCCATACACTCAACACTGCTCATAGACTCAACACTGCCATAGACTCATGACTGCCCATAGACTCAGCACTGCCCATAGACTCAACACTGCCCATAGACTCAACACTGCCCATAGACTCAACACTGCCCATAGACTCAACACTGCCCCATAGACTCAGCACTGCACCATAGACTCAACACTGCACCATAGACTCAACACTGCCCATAGACTCAACACTGCCCATAGACTCAACACTGCACCATAGACTCAGCACTGCCTATAGACTCAACACTGCCCATAGACTCAACACTGCCGCATGGACTCAACACTGCCCAATAGACTCAACACTGCCCATAGACTCAGCACTGCCAATAGACTCAACACTGCCCATAGAATCAACACTGCCCATAGACTCAGCACTGCCCATAGACTCAACACTGCACCATAGACTCAACAATGCCCATAGACTCAACACTGCACCATAGACTCAACACTGCACTATAGACTCAACACTGCCCATATACTCAACACTGCCCAATAGTCTCAACACTGCCCATAGACTCAGCACTGCCAATAAACTCAACACTGCACAATAGACTCAACACTGTCCGTAGGCTCAACACTGCACCAGAGACTCAACACTGCCCATAGACTCTGCACTGCCCATAGACTCAGCACTGCCTATAGACTCAACACTGCACCATAGACTCAACACTGTCCGTAGACTCAACACTGCACCATAGACTCAACATTGCCATAGACTAAACACTGCAACATAGACTCAACACTGCACCATAGACTCAACACTGCCCATAGACACAACACTGCACCTTAGACTCAACACTGCACCATAGATTCAACACGGCCCATAGAATCAACACTGCCCATAGACTCAACACTGCCCATAGACTCAACACGGCCCATAGACTCAACACTGCCCATAGACTCAACACTGCCCATAGACTCAAAACTGCCCATAGACTCAACACTGCCCATAGACTCAACACTGCCCCATAGACTCAACACTACCCATAGACTCAACACTGCCCATAGACTCAACACGGCCCATAGACTCAACACTGCCCATAGACTCAAAACTGCCCATATACTCAACACTGCCCATAGACTCAGCACTGCCCATAGACTCAACACTGCCCATAGACTCAACACAGCACCATAGACTCAACACTGCACTAGAGACTCAAAACTGCCCATAGACTCAACACTGCCCCATAGACTCAAAACTGCCCCATTGACTCAACACTGCACCATAGACTCAAAACTGCACCATATATTCAACACTGCCCCATTGACTCAACACTGCACCAATGACTCAACACTGCACCATAGACTCAACACTGCCCATAGACTCAACACTGCCCATAGACTCAGCACTGCCAATAGACTCAACACTGCACCATAGACTCAACACAGCACCATAGACTCAACACTGCACCATAGACTCAACACTGTACCATAGACTCAACACTGCACCATAGCCTCAACACAGCACCATAGACTCAACACTGCACCATAGACTCAGCACTGCACCATAGACTCAACACTGCACCATAGACTCATCACTGCCCATAGACTCAACACTACACCATAGACTCAACACTGCCCATAGACAAAACACTGCCCATAGACTCAGCATTGCCCATAGACTCAACACTGCTCATAGACTCAGCACTGCCCATAGACTCAACACTACACCATAGACTCAACACTGCGCCATAGACTCAACACTGCACCATAGACTCAACACTGCACCATAGACTTAACACTGCCCATAGACTCAGCACTGCCCATAGACTCAACACTGCCCATAGACTCAGCACTGCCCATAGACTCAACACTGCCCATAGACTCAACACTGCCCATAGACTCAACACTGCACCAAAGACTCAACATTGCCCATAGACTCAACACTGCCCCATAGACTCAACACTGCACCAAAGACTCAACACTACACCATAGACTCAACACTGCACCATAGACTCAACACTGCACCCTAGACTCAATGCTGCGCCAAAGACTCAACACTGCACCATAGACTCAGCACTGCCCATAGACTCAACACTGTCCATATACTCAACACTGCCCATAAACTCAACACTGCACCATAGACTCAGCACTGCACCATAGACTCAACACTGCCCCATTGACTCAACACAGCACCATAGACTCAACACTGCCCATAGACTCAACACTGCACCATAGACTCAACACTGAACATAGACTCAACACGGTACCATAGACTCAACAATGCACCACAGACTCAACACTGTACCATAGACTCAACACTGCACCATAGCCTCAACACAGCACCATAGACTCAACACTGCACCATAGACTCAGCACTGCACCATAGAATCAACACTGCACCATAGACTCAACACTGCACTATAGACACAACACTGCCCATAGACAAAACACTGCCCATAGACTCAGCATTGCCCATAGACTCAACACTGCTCATAGACTCAGCACTGCCCATAGACTCAACACTACACCATAGACTCAAAACTGCCCATAGACTCAACACTGCCCCATAGACTCAACACTGCCCCATTGATTCAACACTGCACCATAGACTCAAAACTGCACCATAGACATAACACTGCCCATAGACACAGCACTGCCCATAGACTCAACACTGCCCATAGACTCAACACTGCCTATAGACTCCACACTGCACCATAGACTCAACACTGCCCCATAGACTCAACACTGCCCATAGACTCAACACTGCACCATAGACTCAACACTGCCCCAAGACTCAGCACTGCCTATAGACTCAACACAGCACCATAGACTCAACACTGCCCCATAGACTCAACACTACACCATAGACTCAACACTGCACCATAGACTCAACACTGCACCATATACTCAACACTGCACCATAGAGTCAAAACTGCAACAAAGACTCAACACTGCACCATAGACTCAACACCACCAATAGACTCAACACTGCCCATAGACTCAGCACTGCCCATAGACTCAACACTGCACCATAGCCTCAACACTGCCTATATACGCAACACTGCACCATAGACTCAGCACTGCACCATAGACTCAACACTGCACATAGACTCAACACTCCACCATAGACTCAACACTGTACCATAGACTCAACACTGCACCATAGACTCAACACTACACCATAGACTCAGCACTGCCTATAGACTCAACAATGCACCATAGACTCAACACTGCCCCGTAGACTCAACACTGCCCATAGACTCAACACTGCATCATAGACTCAACACTGCACCATAGACTCAACACTGCCCATAGACTCAAAACTGCACCATAGACTCAACACTGCACCATAGACTCAACACTGCACCCTAGACTCAATGCTGCGCCAAAGACTCAACACTGCACCATAGACTCAGCACTGCCCATATACTCAACACTGCCCATAAACTCAACACTGCACCATAGACTCAGCACTGCCCCATAGACTCAACACTGCACCATAGACTCAACACTACACCATAGCCTCAACACTGCGCCATAGACTCAACACTGCACCATAGACTCAACACTGCACCATAGACTCAAAACTGCCCATAGACTCAACACTGCCCCATAGACTCAACACTGCCCCATTGATTCAACACTGCACCATAGACTCAACACTGCACCATAGACTCAACACTGCCCATAGACTCAACACTGCCTATAGACTCAACACTGTCCATAAACTCAACACTGCACCATAGACTCAACAATGCCCATAGACTCAACACTGACCATAGACTCAACACTGCACCATAGACTCAACACTGCTCCATAGACTCAACACTACACCATAGACTCAACACTGCACCATAGACTCAACACTGCACCATAGACTCAAAACTGCCCATAGACTCAGCACTGCCTATAGACTCAACACAGCACCATAGACTCAACACTGCACCATAGACTCAACACTGCACCATAGACTCAACACTGCTCCATAGACTCAAAACTGCAACAATAGACTCAACACTGCACCATAGACACAGCACTGCCCATAGACTCAACACTGTCCATATACTCAACACTGCCCATAGACTCAACACTGCACCATAGACTCAGCACTGCACCATAGACTCAACACTGCCCATAGACTCAACACTGCCCATAGACTCAGCACTGCCCATAGACTCAACACTGCCCATAGACTCAACACTGCCCATAGACTCATCACTGCACCAAAGACTCAACATTGCCCATAGACTCAACACTGCCCCATAGACTCAACACTGCACCAAAGACTCAACACTACACCATAGACTCAACACTGCACCATAGACTCAACACTGCACCCTAGACTCAATGCTGCGCCAAAGACTCAACACTGCACCATAGACTCAGCACTGCCCATAGACTCAACACTGTCCATATACTCAACACTGCCCATAAACTCAACACTGCACCATAGACTCAGCACTGCACCATAGACTCAACACTGCCCCATTGACTCAACACAGCACCATAGACTCAACACTGCCCATAGACTCAACACTGCACCATAGACTCAACACTGAACATAGACTCAACACGGTACCATAGACTCAACAATGCACCACAGACTCAACACTGTACCATAGACTCAACACTGCACCATAGCCTCAACACAGCACCATAGACTCAACACTGCACCATAGACTCAGCACTGCACCATAGAATCAACACTGCACCATAGACTCAACACTGCACTATAGACACAACACTGCCCATAGACAAAACACTGCCCATAGACTCAGCATTGCCCATAGACTCAACACTGCTCATAGACTCAGCACTGCCCATAGACTCAACACTACACCATAGACTCAAAACTGCCCATAGACTCAACACTGCCCCATAGACTCAACACTGCCCCATTGATTCAACACTGCACCATAGACTCAAAACTGCACCATAGACATAACACTGCCCATAGACACAGCACTGCCCATAGACTCAACACTGCCCATAGACTCAACACTGCCTATAGACTCCACACTGCACCATAGACTCAACACTGCCCCATAGACTCAACACTGCCCATAGACTCAACACTGCACCATAGACTCAACACTGCCCCAAGACTCAGCACTGCCTATAGACTCAACACAGCACCATAGACTCAACACTGCCCCATAGACTCAACACTACACCATAGACTCAACACTGCACCATAGACTCAACACTGCACCATATACTCAACACTGCACCATAGAGTCAAAACTGCAACAAAGACTCAACACTGCACCATAGACTCAACACCACCAATAGACTCAACACTGCCCATAGACTCAGCACTGCCCATAGACTCAACACTGCACCATAGCCTCAACACTGCCTATATACGCAACACTGCACCATAGACTCAGCACTGCACCATAGACTCAACACTGCACATAGACTCAACACTCCACCATAGACTCAACACTGTACCATAGACTCAACACTGCACCATAGACTCAACACTACACCATAGACTCAGCACTGCCTATAGACTCAACAATGCACCATAGACTCAACACTGCCCCGTAGACTCAACACTGCCCATAGACTCAACACTGCATCATAGACTCAACACTGCACCATAGACTCAACACTGCCCATAGACTCAAAACTGCACCATAGACTCAACACTGCACCATAGACTCAACACTGCACCCTAGACTCAATGCTGCGCAAAAGACTCAACACTGCACCATAGACTCAGCACTGCCCATATACTCAACACTGCCCATAAACTCAACACTGCACCATAGACTCAGCACTGCCCCATAGACTCAACACTGCACCATAGACTCAACACTACACCATAGCCTCAACACTGCGCCATAGACTCAACACTGCACCATAGACTCAACACTGCACCATAGACTCAAAACTGCCCATAGACTCAACACTGCCCCATAGACTCAACACTGCCCCATTGATTCAACACTGCACCATAGACTCAACACTGCACCATAGACTCAACACTGCCCATAGACTCAACACTGCCTATAGACTCAACACTGTCCATAAACTCAACACTGCACCATAGACTCAACAATGCCCATAGACTCAACACTGACCATAGACTCAACACTGCACCATAGACTCAACACTGCCTATAGACTCAACATTGCACCATAAACTCAACACTGCACCATAGACTCAACACTGCACCATAGACTCAAAACTGCCCCAAGACTCAGCACTGCCTATAGACTCAACACAGCACCATAGACTCAACACTGCACCATAGACTCAACACTGCACCATAGACTCAACACTGCTCCATAGACTCAAAACTGCAACAAAGACTCAACACTGCACCATAGACACAGCACTGCCCATAGACTCAACACTGTCCATATACTCAACACTGCCCATAAACTCAACACTGCACCATAGACTCAGCACTGCACCATAGACTCAACACTGCCCCATTGACTCAACACAGCACCATAGACTCAACACTGCCCATAGACTCAACACTGCACCATAGACTCAACACTGAACATAGACTCAACACTGTACCATAGACTCAACAATGCACCACAGACTCAACACTGTACCATAGACTCAACACTGCACCATAGCCTCAACACAGCACCATAGACTCAACACTGCACCATAGACTCAGCACTGCACCATAGAATCAACACTGCACCATAGACTCAACACTGCACTATAGACACAACACTGCCCATAGACAAAACACTGCCCATAGACTCAGCATTGCCCATAGACTCAACACTGCTCATAGACTCAGCACTGCCCATAGACTCAACACTACACCATAGACTCAAAACTGCCCATAGACTCAACACTGCCCCATAGACTCAACACTGCCCCATTGATTCAACACTGCACCATAGACTCAAAACTGCACCATAGACATAACACTGCCCATAGACACAGCACTGCCCATAGACTCAACACTGCCCATAGACTCAACACTGCCTATAGACTCCACACTGCACCATAGACTCAACACTGCCCATAGACTCAACACTGCCCATAGACTCAACACTGCACCATAGACTCAATATTGCCCCATAGACTCAACACTGCCCATAGACTCAGCACTGCACCATAGACTCAACACTGCACTACTATACACGATACACTACAATACAATATACTACTATACACTACACTACACACTACTATACACTACTATACACTACACTACCATACACTACACTACACACTACACGTTACGCTACAATACAATACACTACACTACACACTACTATACACTACACTATACACTACACACTACACGATACACTACACTACAATACACTACTATACACTACAATACAATCGACTACACTATCCACTACACTATACCCTACACTACTGTACACTACACTAGTATACACTACACTATACACTACACTATACACTACAATACTATACACTACTATACACTACACTATACACTACACTATACACTACACTATACACTACTATACACTACACTATACACTACTATACACTACACTACTATACACTACACTAGTATACACTACACTATACACTACACTACTATACACTACTATACACTACACTACTATACACTACACTATACACTACACTAAACACTACACTATACACTACACTACTATACACTACACTATACACTACACTACTATACACTACACTATACACTACACTATACACTACACTATACACTACACTATACACTACACTATACACTACACTATACACTACACTATACACTACACCATACACTACTGTACACTACACTATACACTACACTATACACTACACCATACACTACTGTACACTACACTATACACTACACTATACACTACACTATACACTACACTATACACTACACTATACACTACACCATACACTACTGTACACTACACTATACACTACACTATACACTACACTATACACTACACTATACACTACACTGTACACTACACTATACACTACACTACTATACACTACACTATACACTACACTATACACTACACTATACACTACACTACACTATACACTACACTATACACTACAGTACTATACACTACACTAATATACACTACACTAATATACACTACACTATACACTACACTACTATACACTACACTATACACTACACTATACACTACACTATACACAAAACTATACACTACACTGTACACTACTATACACTACACTATACACTACACTGTACACTACACTATACATTACACTATACACTACTATACACTACACTATACACTACGCTATACACTACTATACACTCCTATACACTCCTATACACTACACTATACACTACTATACACTACACTATACACTACACTATACACTACACTATACACTACTATACACTACACTACTATACACTACACTATACACTACACTATACACTACACTATACACTACTATACACTACACTATACACTACTATACACTACACTACTATACACTACACTAGTATACACTACAATATATACACTACACTACTATACACTACTATACACTACACTACTATACACTACACTACTATACACTACACTATACACTACACTAAACACTACACTATACACTACTATACACTCCACTACTATAAACTACACTACTATACACTACACTACTATACACTACACTACACACTACTATACACTACACTATGCACTACACTATACACTACTATACACTACTATACACTACACTTTACACTACTATACACTACTATACACTACACTATACACTACTATACACTACACTATACACTACTATACACTACACTATACACTACTATACACTACACTATACACTACTATACACTACACTATATACTACTATACACTACACTATACACTACTATACACTACACTATACACTACTATACACTACACTATACACTACTATACACTACACTATACACTACTATACACTACACTATACACTACTATACACTACACGATACACTACTATACACTACATTATACACTACTATACACTACATTATACACTACTATACACTACACTATACACTACTATACACTATACACTACACTAATATACACTACACTATACACTACACTATACACTACTATACACGACTATACACTAAACACTACTACACCATATACTACAATACTATACTATACACTACACTATACATTATACTACTATACACTACACTATACACTACACTATACACTACATATACACTACACTATATACTGTATTACTATACACTACACTATACACTATACCACAATACACGATGCACTACACTACTATACACTACACTACTATACACTACACTACTATACACTACACTTCTATACACTACACAACTATACACTACACTACTATACACTGTCTGTATCTATGTGCGTGTCTGTATCACTGTGTATGTCTGTGTGTGTGTCACTGTGTGTATCACTGTGTGTGTCTGTGTGTGTCAATGTGTGTCTCTGTGTGTGTCTCACTGTGTGTATCAATGTGTGTATCACTGTGTGTGTCTGTGTGTCACTGTGTGTGTCTGTGTGTGTGTCTGTGTGTGTATCACTGTGTGTGTCTGTGTGTCACTGTGTGTGTCTGTGTGTCACTGTGTGTGTCTGTGTGTGGTGTGTGTAGTACATAGACACTGCTGCTGCTACTCGCTACCAACAGCACTTGCCCCTACAGCCCTGCTAGAGGCTACCTGGGGGAGCTTTGTCTGTGTGTGTGGTGTGTGTAGTACATAGACACTGCTGCTGCTACTCGCTACTAACAGCACTTGCACCTACAGCCCTGCTAGAGGCTACCTGGGGGAGCTTTGTCTGTGTGTGTGGTGTGTGTAGTACATAGACACTGCTGCTGCTACTCGCTACTAGCTGCTACTCGCTACCAACAGCACTTGCCCCTACAGCCCTGCTAGAGGCTACCTGGGGGAGCTTTGTTTGCGTGGTGTCACCGCTCCTCGTGCTGAGAGAGGCGCTTAATTGCCAATTAGCACAGACGCAAGATAGAGATAGAGAGTGTCTCGTGTGTGTGTCTGTGTGTGTGTCTGTGTGTGTCGTGTGTGTGTGTGTGTCCGTGTGTCTGTGTGTGTGTGTGTCTGCGTGTATGTGTCTGTGTGTGTGTCTGTGTGTGTCGTGTGTGTGTGTGTGTCTGTGTGTGTATGTGTGTGTGCGTGTGTCTGCGTGTATGTGTCTGTGTGTGTGTCTGTGTGTGTGTGTGTCTGTGTGTTTCGTGTGTGTCTGTGTGTGTGTGTCTGTGTGTGTGTCTGTGTATGTGTGTCTGTGTGTGTCTGTGTGTGTGTGTCTGTGTGTGTGTGTCTGTGTGTGTGTGTCTGTGTGTGTGTCTGTGTGTGTCTGTGTGTGTGTCTCGTGTGTGTGTCTGTGTGTGTGTCTGTGTCTGTGTGTGTGTGTCTGTGTGTGTCGTGTGTGTCTGTGTGTGTGTCTGTGTGTGTGTGTCTGTGTGTGTGTGTCTGTGTGTGTGTGTCTGTGTGTGTCTCGTGTGTGTGTCTGTGTGTGTGTGTCTGTGTGTGTGTGTCTGTGTGTGTGTGTCTGTGTGTGTGTATGTGTGTGTGTGTATCTGTGTGTGTGTGTCTGTGTGTGTGTGTATCTGTGTGTGTGTGTATCTGTGTGTGTGTCTCTCTGTGTGTGTCTCTATATGTGTGCCTCTGTGTGTGTGTCTCTCCGTGGTGCAGAACGTGAACCTTGTGGTGGGCAGTGGCGAGGGGTGAGGGGCCAACTGAGATTGGACGTTCTCCTCATGGCGTTCATGACCACCACAGCCGCCAAACGGGGGCTCTCCAACACTAAACTACGACTTAGAAAATGTATTAAGCTTGTGCCGGAGGCCCCGGGGGGACAGGCGTCTATGACGTCTCCTGGCCAAAACCCCAATTGGCGGAGCCAGGAGATTGAATCTCTACCCTCGGGGCTCCTCCAGAAACAACGAAAAGCCGCTTCGTGCGGCCACGTGGAATGTTCGAACGCTCACTGCGGAGGAGAGGCTGCCACTCCTCTGTCGGGAGCTGGACTGGTACCGCCTGGATCTCTGTGGCATTCAGGAGGTCCGGTGGACCGGTTCTGGCTCCAGCCACCATGAGGGGTGGACAGTCCTCTACTCGGGGCAGGAGACTGCCAAACAACAGGGTGTGGCTCTTTTTCTGAACAAAATAATGAAGGGGGCGTGGGAGCGTGGCGGTGAGGTGTGGGAAGCTGTAAGCCCCAGGCTACTTTGGGCTCGCCTTCCCACCAACCGGAGGCGAGGAATGGTGGTCGTGGTTACTTATGCCCCCACCGAAGACGAACATCCGTGGAGAGATGCAGGCAAGGCCGATGAGTCAGATGCCTTCTATGCCCTCCTGTCACAGGTGCTGGCTAAAGTGGCCCCTCGGGATAGAGTCATCCTGTTTGGCGACTTCAATGCCCGAGTTGGTCATGATGCTGGCACCTGGTCTGGAATGATTGGAAGACATGGGCCAGATCAGCTCAATAACAACGGTAGGCAGCTGCTAGATTTTTGTGCAGCCCATGGGCTTGTAATTACCAACACGCTGTTCCAGCATCGGCGCATCCACACGACATCATGGATGCATGCCGGGTCCAAGCAAGAACATCTGCTGGGCTACGTAGTGACGGACCAGCGGATGCGAGCCCATGTCCTTGACACCAGGACCTACTGTGGAGCTGATCTGCCCACTGACCATCGACTTGTCATCCGTAAGGCGCTGCAAGGATGGGTGGTGGTCGCGGGTTGCTGAGGAGATGGAGTCTGGATCAGTGGCCCGCGATCACAAATCGCTATTTAACTCCATCAAAAAAGTAACCTGCAGCGCCACACCTATTACCATCATTAGGGGAAAGAACGGTGATCCAGTCTCCGACCCCCAGGAACAGGTTTGCAGATTTGCTGAGCATTTCTGTGAGGTCCTGGGGGAGGGGACATCTCTCAGCCTGGAAAACATCGTGACACAAAGTGGAGATGACCATGCTGAGGCTGCGGTGCCTCAAATATTGGAGGAAGAAGTCACCCCCTGTGAGTGGCTGGCTGAGGTGTCATCTGTGAGGAAGTACTGAAGGCGATCCAGAGCCTGAAACCAGGAAAGGCACCGGGCAGAGATGATCTCCCAAGCGAAATGGTGAGGGAGGGTGGCGTTTGTGCACAGACTGCCCTACATGACATCATAACAACAGTCTGGACCACTTGAAGGGTTTCGCAGGATTGGTATGATGCCCTGGTGGTCCCCCTCTTTAAGAAGGGGGACCGCACAGACTGTAACAACTACAGGGGCATCTCACTCCTCAGTGTGCCGGGAAAGGTCCTGGCAAGGATTATTCAAAATCGCCTTGCCAGGCACGCTGAGGAGAGACTTGCGGAGCCCCAATGCGGTTTCAGGAAAGAGTGGTCCTGCATAGATGCCATATTTTCTGTCCGTCTGCTCCAGCAGAGGTGTAGGGAATTCCAGCAAGACCTACATCTCTGCTTTATTGACATGGTCAAGGCCTATGATACCATCAGTCGAGCGGCAATATCTTTTGATCGGTTGCATAACGCTGTGTGGAAGCTAAAGTGAGGGAAAAAAGTATTTGATCCCCTGCTGATTTTGTACGTTTGCCCACTGACAAAGAAATTATCAGTCAATATTTTTATGGTAGCTTTATTTGAACAGTGAGAGACATAATAACAACAAAAATCCAGAAAAACGCATGTCAAAATTGTATAAATTGATTTGCATTTTAATGAGGGAAATAAGTATTTGATCCCTCTGCAAAACATGACTTAGTACTTGGTGGCAAAACCCTTGTTGGCAATCACAGAGGTCAGACGTTTCTTGTAGTTGGCCACCAGGTTTGCACACATCTCAGGAGGGATTTTGTCCCACTCCTCTTTGCAGATCTTCTCTAAGTCATTAAGGTTTCTAGGCTGACTTTGACAACTCGAACCTTCAGCTCCCTCTAGAGATTTTCTATGGGATTAAGGTCTGGAGACTGGCCAGGCCACTCCAGGACCTTAATGTGCTTCTTCTTGAGCCACTCCTTTGTTGCCTTGGCCGTGTGTTTTGGGTCATTGTCATGCTGGAATACCCATCCACGACCCATTTTCAATGACCTGGCTGAGGGAAGGAGGTTCACACCCAAGATTTGACGGTACATGGCCCCGTCCATCGTCCCTTTGATGCGGTGAAGGTGTCCTGTCCCCTTAGCATAAAACACCCCCAAAGCATAATGTTTCCACCTCCATGTTTGACGGTGGGGATGGTGTTCTTGGGGTCACAGGCAGTATTCCTCTTCCTCCAAACACGGTGAGTTGAGTTGATGCCAAAGAGCTCCATTTTGGTCTCATCTGACCACAACACTTTCATCCAGTTGTCCTCTGAATCATTCTGATGTTCATTGGCAAAATTCAGACGGGCATGTATATGTGCTTTCTTGAGCAGGGGGACCTTGCGGGCGCTGCAGGATTTCAGACCTTCACGGCGTAGTGTGTTACCAATTGTTTTCTTGGTGACTATGGTCCCAGCTGCCTTGAGATCATTGACAAGATCCTCCCGTGTAGTTATGGGCTGATTCCTCACCGTTCTCATGATCATTGCAACTCCACGAGGTGAGATCTTGCATGGAGCCCCAGGCCGAGGGAGATTGACAGTTCTTTTGTGTTTCTTCCATTTGCGAATAATCGCACCAACTGTTGTCACCTTCTCACCAAGCTGCTTGGCAATGGTCTTGTAGCCCATTCCAGCCTTGTGTAGGTCTACAATCTTGTCCCTGACATCGTTGGAGAGCTCTTTGGTCTTGGCCATGGTGGAGAGTTTGGAATCTGATTGATTGATTGCTTCTGTGGACAGGTGTCTTTTATACAGTTAACAAGCTGAGATTAGGAGCACTCCCTTTAAGAGTGTGCTCCTAATCTCAGCTCGTTACCTGTATAAAAGACACCTGGGAGCCATAAATCTTTCTGATTGAGAGGGGGTCAAATATTGATTTCTCTCATTAAAATGCAAATCAATTTATAACAATTTTGACATGCGTTTTTATGGATTTTTTTGTTGTTATTCTGTCTCTCACTGTTCAAATGAACCTACCATTAAAATGATAGACTGATCATTTCTTTGTCAGTGGGCAAACGTACAAAATCAGCAGGGAATCAAACTCTTTTTTTCCTTCACTGTACCTGGTCTGTCGCTCCGCACTAAGCTTCAGGTCTTCTCGGCCACGGTCATTCCCTCCCTTCTCTACGCTTGCGAAACGTGGACCCCCCTAATGGAACATCTTCGCCGGTTAGAAACATTTAGGCTGGCCTGCCTTCGATCCATCCTGGGTTTAACCAGACTGGATTGTGTGAGGAGCTCACAAATCCTTGAAAGATCTGGGCAAGGTCCAATCGGTGAGCTCCTCCAGCGGGCAAGGCTGCGATGGCTGGGTCATGTAGCCCGCATGCCCAGCCACCGTATGCCGAAACAGCTTTTGTTCGGCCGGATCGAGGGGGCTAAGCGGGCGCGGCACGGGCTAGAGAAGAGATGGAGTGATGTGGTACAGGAGGACGTGGAGCTGAGTGGACTTGCCGATGACTGGTACCAGCGGTGTCAAGATCGGACTCTGTGGAGGAGGCTCGTGAAGGATGCTACTGGGCAGTTGGAGGCAGTCGCCCTCCAACAACAACGGAGGGCGGAGGAGCGACGCTCACAACAACGAGCGGAGCGCCGGGTGGCTAAAGCACGACTGAAAAATGCCATAGTGATGCACACACAGTGACACACACACACAGTGACACACACACGCAGTGACACACACACAGTGACACACACAGTGACACACACACAGTGACACACACACACAGTGACACACACACACAGTGACACACACAGACAGTGACACACACACAGTGACACACACACAGACAGTGACACACACAGACACAGTGACACAAACAGTGACACACACAGTGATGCACACACACACAGTGACACACACACACACAGTGACACACACAGTGATGCACACACAGTGACACACACAGTGACACACACAGTGACACACACACACACAGTGACACACACACAGACAGTAACACGCACACAGTGACACACACAGTGACACACACACACAGTGACACACACACACAGAC
>NW_022639027.1:25000-140000 GCF_010993605.1 Petromyzon marinus | reverse complement strand
TTTGTGAGCTCCTCACACAATCCAGTCTGGTTAAACCCAGGATGGATCGTAGGCAGGCCAGCCTAAATGTTTCTAACCGGCGAGTGGTCCAGACTGTTGTTATGATGTCATATAGGGCAGTCTGTGCACAAACGCAACCCTCCCTCAGAATTTCGCTTGGGAGACCATCTCTGCCCGGTGCCTTTCCTGGTCTCAGACTCCGGATCGCCTTCACTACTTCCTCAACAGATGCCACCTCAGCCAGCCACTCACAGGGGGTGACTTCTTCCAATATTTGAGGCACCGCAGCCTCAGTAGGGTCATCCTCAACTTTGTGCCACGATGTTTTCCTGGCTGAGAGATTTCCCCCCTCCCCCAGGACCTCACAGAAATGCTCAGAAAATCTACAAACCTGTTCCTGGGGGTCGGAGATTGGATCACCGTTTTTTCCCCTAATGATGGTAATAGGTGTGGCGCTGCAGGTTACTTTGTTGATGGAGTTAAATAGAGAGTTGTGATCGCGGGCCACTGAGGCAGACTCCATCTCCTCAGCAACCCGCCACCACCACCCATCTTTGCAGTGCCTCACGGCTCTCCGAACCTCCGAGTGAAGGCTGCTGTAAGCCTCCTCATTCTCTGATGTGGGATTCTGTAGCCAATTACAGTGGGCCCTGTTGCTTTTTCTCAGCCAGCCTGAACACCTCCTCTGTCAGCCAGGGTATCTGAGGAGGTCTGGACCGTGTACCCAAAGCAGCCATTGCAGCTGCATGAGTCACAGTCCTAAACCTGGCCCATTTACCCTCGACATCAGGAGGAGTAGGGGACGATGCCAACCCCAGCTGCAAGCGATGATGAAATTCTCGCTTGCAACTTTCATCAGTTAGCTGAGACCATGCCACTATGGGTTTGAATGGGGTCCTGGGTGTATACCCATCACCGGAGTGGAAGAATGGCAGGCGCATCTTACAGATGACAAGTCGATGGTCAGTGGGCAGATCAGCTCCACAGTAGGTCCTGGTGTCAAGGACATGGGCCCACATCCGCTGATCCTTCACTATGTAGTCCAGCAGATGTTCTTGCTTGGACCCGGCATGTATCCATGATGTTGTGTGGATGTGCTGATGCCGGAAGAGCGTGTTGGTAATTACAAGCCCATGGGCTGCACAAAAATCTAGTAGCCTCCTAACGTTGTTATTGAGCTGATCTGGCCCATGTCTTCCAATCACTCCAGACCAGGTGCCAACATCATGACCAACTCGGGCATGGAAGTCACCCAACAAGATGACTCTATCCCGAGGGGCCACTTTAGCCAGCACCTGTGACAGGAGGTCATAGAAGGCATCTGACTCATCGGCTTTGCCTGCATCCCTCCACGGATGTTCGTCTTCGGTGGGGGCATAAGTAACCACGACCACCACTCCTCGCCTCTGGTTGATAGGAAGGCGAGCCCAAAGTAGCCTGGGGCTTACAGCTTCCCACACCTCACCGCCACACTCCCACGCTCCCTTCAATCTTTTGTTCAAAAGAAGAGCCACACCCTGTTGTTTGACAGTCTGCTGCCCCGAGTAGAGGACTGTCCACCCCTCATGGTGGCAGGAGCCAGAGCCGGTCCACCGGACCTCCCGAATGCCGCAGAGATCCAGGCGGTACCGGTCCAGCTCCCGACAGAGGAGTGGGCAGCCTCTCCTCCGCAGTGAGCGTTCGAACATTCCACGTGGCCACTCGTAGTGGCTTTTCGTTGTTTCTGGAGGAGCCCCGAGGGTAGAGATTCAATCTCCTGGCTCCGCCAATTGGGGTTTGGCCAGGAGACGTCATAGACGCCTGTCCCCCCGGGGCCTCCGGCACAAGCTTAATATGTAATACAGACACACACACACACTGACATACATACAGATACATATACTTACATACACACACACTTACATACATACACACAGATACATACAGATACATATATAGACTACAAAGACAAAGATCCCCCGTGTAGCCTGTAACAGACTGTAGGGGCAAGTGCTGTTAGCGAGCACCTATGAAGGCCGGAACGCTACACGAGGGGGTGGGTGGCCAGCACCACGCCCGGCCGCCTTTGTCTCCCCAGTGGCGATGTTGACTACACCACAGCTACACCAGGTACTCATTTGAGGCCGAGTCGACCTAGGGGAGGCCCGGGACCGGTTCAGATAATCGTCACTTGTGTTGGCCGTGAGCGGGAATCGAACCCGGGTCGCCAGGTTCGTAGCGCTAAACGCTACTGCACTGCCACTCACACAGACACACAAAGACAAAGATCCCCCGTATAGCCTTAACAGACTGTAGGGGCAAATGCTGTTAGCGAGCATCACAGATACACGCAGAGACACACACACACACACTTACATATAGATACATAATAATTGATATATAGAGTATACACACACATTTACACACACACACGTATAGATATATAGTATACACACATACATACACACACTTACATACACACACACACAGACACACATACATACATACATGCACACACTTACATACACACATTTACACACACACACACGTATAGATAAATAGTATACACACATACATACACACATGTATATACATACACACATAGACACACACACATACACACACTTACATACACACACACACATAGACACACATACATACATGCACACACTTACATATACACACACATACACACATTTACATACACACACATAGACACACACACACTTAAATACACACACACACACATAGACACACATACATACACACACACATAGACACACATAAATAAACACATAGACACACATACATACATACACATACTTACATACACACACACATAGACACACATACATACACACACTTACATACACACACACACATAGACACACATACATGCACACACTTACATACACACACATACGCAAATTTACATACATACACACATAGACACACACACACACACACTTAAATACACACAGACACACATACATAGACACACACACATAGACACACATATATACATACACATACTTACATACACACATCTACACACACACACGTATAGATATATAGTATACACACGTACATACACACTTACATACACACACATAGACACACATCCATACACATACTTACATTCACACACATAGACACACACACTTAAATACACACACACATAGACACACATACATACACACACTTGCATACACCCACACACACACATAGACACATATACATACATACATGCACACACTTACATACACACACACACACTTAAATACACACACACACATAGACACACATACATACACACACATAGACACACACAGATAGACACACACTTACATACACACACAAATAGACACATACATACACACACTTACATACACACACAGACATAGACACACACATAACACACACACATAGACACACATACATACACACACTTACATACACACACACATATATATGTACATATAGATACACACATAGATGAATAGAATATGCAACACACTTACACACAGACACTTACATACACACACATAGACACACATACATACACATGCACACACTTAGACACACACATACATACACACACATACAAACACACTTACATACACACACACATAGACACACACACACTTACATACACACACTTACATACACACACATACATATATATGTACATATAGATACACACATATAGATAAATGTAATATGCACACACATACACACTTACATACACACACATACATACAAACACATGCACACACTTACATACACACACACATAGACACACACACATACATACACACACTCACATGCACACACACACACATAGACACACATATATACACACTTACATACATACACAGATACATATAAATACATAATTATAGAAAAATCAAATATATACACACATATTTACACACACATACATATATACATATAGATACATAATTATAGAAAAATCAAATATATACACACATACATATATACATATAGTTACACACATATAGATGAATAGAATATACACACACACTTACATACACACACACATAGACACACACACACACACAGACACACACGTAGACACACACACACACGTGGACACACACACATATATTACATATACAGACACATCGATACACACACATACACACACACACACATAGACTCACACACATAGACACACACACATAGACACACACACATAGACACACACACACATAGACACACACACACATAGACACACACACACATAGACACACACACATAGACACACACAGTGACACACACACACACACACGTAGACACACACACATATATTACATATACAAAGATCCCCCATATAGCCTTAACAGACTGTAGGGGCAAGTGCTGTTAGCGAGCACCTATGAAGGCCGGCACGGTACACGAGGGGGTGGGTGGCCAGCACCACGCCCGACCGCCTTTGTCTCCCTAGTGGCAATGTTTACACACCGCATCAAGTACTCATTTGAGGCCGAGTCGACCTAGGGGAGGCCCGGGCCCGGTTCAGATAATCGTCACTGGTGTTGGCCGTGAGCGGGAATCGAACCCGGGTCGCCAGGTTCATAGCGCAGCGTAGCGCTAACCACTACACTATGTCTATATATACAGACACATAGACACACACACGTGGACACTCACACATATATATTACATATACAGACACAAAGATACACACACAGTGACACACACAGTGACACACACACACATAGACACACACACATATATGTTACATATACAGACACATAAATACACACGCACACACACACATAGACACACACACACAGTGACACACACAGTGACACACACACACACATAGACACACACACATATATGTTACATATACAGACACATAAATACACACACACACATACACACACACATACACACACACATACACACACACAGTGACACACACAGACACATAGACACACACACACACATATATGTTTCATATACAGACACATAGATACACACACACAGACACACACAGACACACAGTGACACACACAGTGACACATACAGCGACACACACACAGACACACACACATAGACACACACACAGTGACACACACACACACATAGACACACACACACATAGACACACACACATAAACACACACACACAGTGACACACACACATATATTACATATACAGACACATAGAAACACACACACAGACACACACACACATAGACACACACACAGTGACACACACACATAGACACACACACACATAGACACACACACACACATAGACACTCATACACATAAACACACACACAGTGACACACACACATATATATTACATATACACACACATAGATAAACACACACAGACACACACATAAACACACACACATAGACACACACACACATAGACACACACACACGTAAACACACACATATAGACACACACACACATAAACACATAAACACACACACAGTGACACATACAGTGACACACACACACAGACACACACACACATAGACACACACACATAGACATAGACACACACATAGACACACACACACATAAATACACACACAGACACTCACAGACACACACACACATAGACACACACACAGTGACACACACACATAGACACACACACACATAGACACTCATACACATAAACACACACACAGTGACACACACACATATATTACATATACAGACACATAGATATACACACAGACACACACATAAACACACACACACGTAAACACACACACATAGACACACACACATAAACACATAAACACACACACAGTGACACACACACACACATAGACACACACACACACAGATGCATAAACACACACACAGTGACGCACACAGACACACACGCATAAACACACACACATAGACACACATACATACATACACACACTTACATACACACACACATAAACACACACATACATGCATACACACACTTACATACACACACATACATATATATATGTACATATAGATACACACATAGATACATAGAATATACACACACATACACACACTTACACACACACTTACATACACACACATATAGACACACACACATAGACAGACACACACACTTACATACACACACACATAGACACACACACATACATTCGCACACTTACGTACACACACACACACATACACACACAGATAGACACACACAGACACACACACACAGACACACACACACAGACACACACACACAGACACACACATACACACAGACAAACACATACACACAGACACACACACACAGACACACACACAGACACACACACACAGACACATAGACACACACACATAGACACACACACAGACACACACACATAGACACACACACAGACACACATAGACACACACACAGACCCACACACACACAGACACACACACACACAGACACACACACAGACACACACACAGTGATACACACACACACAGACACATAGACACACACACAGTGATACACACACACAGACACATAGACACACACACACATAGACACACACCCACACACATAGACACACAGACACACACACATAGACACACACACAGACACACACACATACACACACATACACACACACATAGACACACACACAGACACACACACAGACACACACACAAATACACACAGATACACAGAGACACACACACAGACACACACACAGACACACACAGACACACACAGACACACACACATACACACACAGACACACATACACACACAGACACACACACACAGACACACACACAGACACACACAGACACACACACACATAGACACACACACACAGATACACACAGACACACACACAGACACACACACACACATAGACACACACAAATAGACAAAAGACAAAGATCCCCCGTGTAGCCTGTAACAGACTGTAGGGGCAAGTGCTGTTAGCGAGCACCTATGAAGGCCGGAACGGTACACGAGGGGGTGGGTGGCCAGCACCACGCCCGACCGCCTTTGTCTCCCTAGTGGAAATGTTTACACACCACACCAGGTACTCATTTGAGGCTGAGTCGACCTAGGGGAGGCCCGCGACCGGTTCAGATAATCGTCACTGGTGTTGGCCGTGAGCGGGAATCGAACCCGGGTCGCCAGGTTCATAGCGCAGCGTAGCGCTAACCGCTACACAGACACACACAGACACACACATAGACACACACACACAGACACACACACACAGACACACACACAGATACACACACACACACAGACACACACACACACACAGACACACACACACACACAGACACACACAGACACACACAGACACACACACACATAGACACACACACAGACACACACACAGATACACACACACACACAGACACACACACACACACAGACACACACAGACACACACACACATAGACACACACACAGACACACACACAGACACACACACACACACAGACACACACACAGACACACACACAGACACACACAGACACACACACACAGACACACACACACAGACACACACACACAGACACACACACAGACATAGACACACACACAGACACACACACACACAGACCCACACACAGACACACACACAGACACACACAGACACACACAGACACACACACAGACACACACAGACACACACAGACACACACACAGACACACACACAGACACACACACACAGCGATACGTACACGCGGATTGTTCAAGCGCTCGGCAAAGCGCTCCTCCCCAGGTGAGGACCCCACAGAGCACCTACGTGGATCCGTCTCAGGCAAAGCGACTCTATGCGTGTCACCGTGATGATAGCGGCTCGCACACGTGGCTGATATCATCATCATCAGCAGCAGCAGCATCAGCAGCAGCATCAGCAGCAGCAGAATCAGCATCAGCAGCATCAGCATCATCGTCGTTGTGTGGGATAATTATAGCAGCAGTCAAACGCTCTTATCGCAAAGTGACCCAGAGACCCACAGAGACCCACAGAGACCCATAGAGACCCACACTCATAGAGACCCACACTCATAGAGACCCACACTCATAGAGACCCATACTCACAGAGACCCATACTCATAGAGACCCACAGAGACCCACACTCATAGTGACCCATACTCACAGAGACCCATACTCACAGAGACCCATACTCATAGAGACCCACACTCACAGAGACCCATACTCATAGTGACCCATACTCACAGAGACCCACACTCATAGAGACCCACACTCATAGAGACCCATACTCATAGAGACCCATACTCATAGAGACCCATACTCATAGAGACCTACACTCACAGAGACCCACACTCATAGAGACCCATACTCATAGTGACCCATACTCACAGAGACCCACACTCATAGAGACCCACACTCATAGAGACCCATACTCACAGAGACCCATACTCATAGAGACCCACACTCACAGAGACCCACACTCACAGAGACCCATACTCATAGAGACCTACACTCACAGAGACCCACACTCATAGAGACCCATACTCATAGAGACCCACACTTACAGAGACCCATACTCATAGTGACCCATACTCATAGAGACCCACACTCATAGAGACCCACACTCATAGAGACCCACACTCATAGAGACCCACACTCATAGAGACCCATACTCATAGTGACCCATACTCACAGAGACCCACACTCATAGTGACCCATACTCACAGAGACCCACAGAGACCCACAGAGACCCATACTCATATTGACCCATACTCATAGAGACCCACACTCATATTGACCCATACTCACAGAGACCCACACTCACAGAGACCCACACTCATAGAGACCCATACTCATAGAGACCCACACTCATAGAGACCCATACTCACAGAGACCCACACTCATAGAGACCCACACTCACAGAGACCCACACTCACAGAGACCCACACTCACAGAGACCCACACTCATAGAGACCCACACTCATAGAGACCCATACTCATAGAGACCCATACTCATAGAGACCCATACTCACAGAGACCCATACTCATAGAGACCCACACTCACAGAGACCCACACTCATAGAGACCCATACTCATAGAGACCCACACTCATAGAGACCCACACTCATAGAGACCCATACTCATAGAGACCCACACTCACAGAGACCCACACTCACAGAGACCCACACTCATAGAGACCCATACTCATAGAGACCCATACTCATAGAGACCCATACTCACAGAGACCCATACTCATAGTGACCCATACTCACAGAGACCCATACTCATAGAGACCCATACTCATAGAGACCCACACTCACAGAGACGCACAGAGACCCACAGAGACCCATACTCATAGAGACCCACAGAGACCCACACTCGTAGAGACACACAGAGACCCACAGAGACCCATACTCATAGAGACCCACAGAGACCCACAGAGACCCATACTCATAGAGACCCATACTCATAGAGACCCATACTCACAGAGACGCACAGAGACACACAGAGACCCGTACTCATAGAGACCCATACTCATAGAGACTCATAGAAACCCACAGAGACCCATACTCATAGAGACCCACAGAGACCCACAGAGACCAATACTCATAGAGACCCATACTCATAGAGACTCATAGAGACCCATACTCATAGAGACTCATAGAGACCCACACTCGTAGAGACCCACAGAGACCCACACTCATAGAGACCCACACAAAATCACAGAGACCCATACTCATAGAGACCCACACTCATAGAGACCCACACTCACAGAGACCCACACAGACTCACAGAGACCCACAGAGACCAATACTCATAGAGACTCATAGAGACCCACAGAGGCCCATACTCATAGAGACCCACACAAACTCACAGAGACCCACACTCGTAGAGACCCACAGAGACCCATACTCATAGAGACCCACACAAACTTACAGAGACCCATACTCATAGAGACCCACACAGCCAACCAACTCTAAACGAGTGGCGATGTTGATTCTAAACGTGGAGGAGGACTCATAGACAAGAATCCACGCAGAGACCACCAGGGGGAGAGACTCCAACATCACAGACAACAGCAGCAGATCCCACGACCTCCTGTAGACCAGGCGAGGTAGTCAACATCTCACAAGGTCCCAGATCAAACCCACGACATCCTGTATACTAGGCGAGGTAGTCAACATCTCACAGGGTCCAGGATCGAACTCACGACCTCCTGTAGATCAGGCGAGGCAGTCAACATCTCACAGGGTCCGGGATTGAACCCACGACCTCCTGCATATCAGGCGAGGTAGTCAACATCTCACAGGGTCTGGGATTGAACCCACGACCTCCTGTATACCAGGCGAGGTAGTCAACATCTCACAGGGTCCGGGATTGAACCCACGACCTCCTGTATATCGGGCGAGGTAGTCAACATCTCACAAGGTCCCGGATCGAACCCACGACCTCCTGTATACCAGGCGAGGTAGTCAACATCTCACAGGATCTGGGATCGAACCCATTGACCTCCTGTAAGCCAGTCGAGGTAGTCAACATCTCACAGGGTCCGGGATCGAACCCACGACCTCCTGTAGACCAGGCGAGGTAGTCAACACCTCCGTAGCCCAATAATCACACCTGGGAGGGAGTCTTTAAACGGAAGGACGCTCGTGACAACGTTTCGGGCAACGCCCCTCATGAAGCGTGGCACCCGCCGCTCGCATCACTGCCGTCTCTCGTCGTGGTGGTTGTGGTTGTGGTGGTGGTTGTGGTGGTGGTGGTGGTTGTGGTGGTTGTGGTGGTTGTAGTGATAGTGGTAGTGGTGGTTGTAGTGATAGTAGTGGTAGTGGTGGTGGTTGTAGTGGTGGTGGTTGTAGTGATAGTGGTGGTAGTGGTGGTGCTGGTAGTGATAGTGGTTGTAATGGTGGTGGTGGTGGTAGTGGTGGTGGTGGTAGTGATAGTGGTGGTTGTAGTGATAGTGGTTGTAGTGATAGTGGTGGTAATGGTAGTGGTGGTGGTAGTGATAGTGGTGGTAATGGTGGTGGTAGTGGTGGTGGTAGTGATAGTGGTGGTGGTAGTGATAGTGGTGGTAATGGTGGTGGTAGTGGTGGTGGTAGTGATAGTGGTGCTTGTAGTGATAGTGGTGGTGGTAGTGGTGGTGGTAGTGATAGTGGTGGTGGTAGTGGTTGTAGTGATAGTGGTGGTAATGGTGGTGGTAGTGGTGGTAGTGGTGGTAGTGGTGGTAGTGGTGGTGGTAGTGGTGGTAGTGGTGGTAATGGTGGTGGTAGTGGTAGTGGTGGTTGCAGTGATAGTGGTGGTTGTTCTGGTGGTGGTAGTGGTGGTAGTGGTGGTTGTAGTGATAGTGGTGGTTGTGGTGGTAGTGGTGGTGGTAGTGGTGGTAGTGGTGGTAGTGGTGGTGGTAGTGGTAGTGGTGGTGGTAGTGGTAGTGGTGGTGGTAGTGGTAGTGATAGTGGTGGTAGTGGTGGTGGTAGTGGTGGTGGTAGTGGTGGTAGTGGTGGTAGTGGTGGTGGTAGTGATAGTGGTGGTGGTAGTGGTTGTAGTGATAGTGGTGGTAATGGTGGTGGTAGTGGTGGTAGTGGTGGTAGTGGTGGTGGTAGTGGTGGTAGTGGTGGTGGTAGTGGTGGTAATGGTGGTGGTAGTGGTGGTAATGGTGGTGGTAGTGGTGGTTGTAGTGATAGTGGTGGTAGTGGTGGTGCTGGTAGTGATAGTGGTGGTAATGGTGGTGGTGGTGGTGGTAGTGGTGGTGGTAGTGTTGGTGGTAGTGATAGTGGTGGTGGTGGTGCTGGTAGTGATAGTGGTTGTAATGGTGGTGGTGGTGGTGGTAGTGGTGGTGGTAGTGTTGGTGGTAGTGATAGTGGTGGTGGTGGTGCTGGTAGTGATAGTGGTTGTAATGGTGGTGGTGGTGGTAGTGGTGGTGGTGGTAGTGATAGTGGTGGTTGTAGTGGTAGTGGTTGTAGTGATAGTGGTGGTAATGGTAGTGGTGGTGGTAGTGATAGTGGTGGTAATGGTGGTGGTAGTGGTGGTGGTAGTGATAGTGGTGGTGGTAGTGATAGTGGTGGTAATGGTGGTGGTAGTGGTGGTGGTAGTGATAGTGGTGCTTGTAGTGATAGTGGTGGTGGTAGTGGTGGTGGTAGTGATAGTGGTGGTGGTAGTGGTTGTAGTGATAGTGGTGGTAATGGTGGTGGTAGTGGTGGTAGTGGTGGTAGTGGTGGTGGTAGTGGTGGTAGTGGTGGTAATGGTGGTGGTAGTGGTAGTGGTGGTTGCAGTGATAGTGGTGGTTGTTCTGGTGGTGGTAGTGGTGGTAGTGGTGGTTGTAGTGATAGTGGTGGTTGTGGTGGTAGTGGTGGTGGTAGTGGTGGTAGTGGTGGTAGTGGTGGTGGTAGTGGTAGTGGTGGTGGTAGTGGTGGTGGTAGTGGTAGTGATAGTGGTGGTAGTGGTGGTGGTAGTGGTAGTGGTGGTGGTAGTGGTGGTAGTGGTGGTAGTGGTGGTGGTGGTAGTGGTAGTGATAGTGGTGGTTGTAGTGATAGTGGTGGTAATGGTGGTGGTGGTGGCGGTAGTGGTGGTGGTAGTGGTAGTGATAGTGGTGGTTGTAGTGATAGTGGTAGTTGTAGTGGTAGTGGTGGTGGTAGTGATAGTGGTGGTAGTGGTGGTAGTGGTGGTGGTAGTGATAGTGGTGGTTGTAGTGATAGTGGTGGTAGTGGTGGTAGTGGTGGTGGTAGTGATAGTGGTGGTAGTGGTGGTGGTAGTGGTGGTGGTAGTGGTGGTAGTGGTGGTAGTGGTGGTGGTAGTGATAGTGGTGGTGGTAGTGGTTGTAGTGATAGTGGTGGTAATGGTGGTGGTAGTGGTGGTAGTGGTGGTAGTGGTGGTGGTAGTGGTGGTAGTGGTGGTGGTAGTGGTGGTAATGGTGGTGGTAGTGGTGGTAATGGTGGTGGTAGTGGTGGTTGTAGTGATAGTGGTGGTAGTGGTGGTGCTGGTAGTGATAGTGGTGGTAATGGTGGTGGTGGTGGTGGTAGTGGTGGTGGTAGTGTTGGTGGTAGTGATAGTGGTGGTGGTGGTGCTGGTAGTGATAGTGGTTGTAATGGTGGTGGTGGTGGTGGTAGTGGTGGTGGTAGTGTTGGTGGTAGTGATAGTGGTGGTGGTGGTGCTGGTAGTGATAGTGGTTGTAATGGTGGTGGTGGTGGTAGTGGTGGTGGTGGTAGTGATAGTGGTGGTTGTAGTGATAGTGGTTGTAGTGATAGTGGTGGTAATGGTAGTGGTGGTGGTAGTGATAGTGGTGGTAATGGTGGTGGTAGTGGTGGTGGTAGTGATAGTGGTGGTGGTAGTGATAGTGGTGGTAATGGTGGTGGTAGTGGTGGTGGTAGTGATAGTGGTGCTTGTAGTGATAGTGGTGGTGGTAGTGGTGGTGGTAGTGATAGTGGTGGTGGTAGTGGTTGTAGTGATAGTGGTGGTAATGGTGGTGGTAGTGGTGGTAGTGGTGGTAGTGGTGGTGGTAGTGGTGGTAGTGGTGGTAATGGTGGTGGTAGTGGTAGTGGTGGTTGCAGTGATAGTGGTGGTTGTTCTGGTGGTGGTAGTGGTGGTAGTGGTGGTTGTAGTGATAGTGGTGGTTGTGGTGGTAGTGGTGGTGGTAGTGGTGGTAGTGGTGGTAGTGGTGGTGGTAGTGGTAGTGGTGGTGGTAGTGGTGGTAGTGGTGGTAGTGGTGGTGGTGGTAGTGGTGGTGGTAGTGGTAGTGATAGTGGTGGTAGTGGTGGTGGTAGTGGTAGTGGTGGTGGTAGTGGTGGTAGTGGTGGTAGTGGTGGTGGTGGTAGTGGTAGTGATAGTGGTGGTTGTAGTGATAGTGGTGGTAATGGTGGTGGTGGTGGCGGTAGTGGTGGTGGTAGTGGTAGTGATAGTGGTGGTTGTAGTGATAGTGGTAGTTGTAGTGGTAGTGGTGGTGGTAGTGATAGTGGTGGTAGTGGTGGTAGTGGTGGTGGTAGTGATAGTGGTGGTTGTAGTGATAGTGGTGGTAGTGGTGGTAGTGGTGGTGGTAGTGATAGTGGTGGTAGTGGTGGTGGTAGTGGTGGTGGTAGTGATAGTGGTGGTTGTAGTGATAGTGGTGGTTGTAGTGATAGTGGTGGTGGTGGCGGTAGTGATGGTGGTAGTGATAGTGGTGGTTGTAGTGGTGGTTGCAGTGGTAGTGGTGGTGGTGATGGTAGTGGTAGTGGTGGTGACAGTAGTGATTGTGGTTGTGACAGTGGTTGTGGTGGTAATGGTGGTTGTAGTGATAGTGGTGGTGGTGGTGATAGTGGTGGTGATAGTGGTGGTGGTAGTGGTGGTGGTAGTGGTGGTGGTAGTGATAGTGGTGGTGGTAGTGGTGGTGGTAGTGGTGGTGGTGGTTGTAGTGGTGGTTGTAGTGATAGTGGTGGTGGTAGTGGTAGTGGTGGTGACAGTAGTGATTGTGGTTGTGACAGTGGTTGTGGTTACGCTGCTTACCGGAGTGGAGGTGGACCGTGCGAATTCAGCAACGAAATTTGGCGAAATGGCGAAAAGAGCCAAAAATTGAGAGCGAGAGGGGGGGGGGGGGGGATGGGGGGGGGGGAGGGGGATGGGGGGGAGAGGGGGGGGAGGAGGGATGGGGGGAGGGGTGAGGGGGGGGAGAGAGGAGGGAGAGAGGGGGGAGGGGGATGGTGAGGGGGGAGGAGGGTGGGAGGAGGGTGGGGAGGAGAGAAGGGGGAGGGGTGAGGGGGGGGGGAGAGAGGGGGGGAGAGAGGAGGGATGGGGGGAGGGGTGAGGGGGGGAGAGGAGGGGGAGAGGAGGGAGGGGGAGGGGCGAGAGGGGGGAGGGTGGGGTCAGAACAAATTTGTGAACATCACCACCATCACCACTATCACCATTATCACCACCACCATCACCACTATCACCATTATCACCACCACCATCACCATTATCACCATCACCATTATCACCACCACCATTATCACCACCATAACCACCATTATCACCATTATCACCACCACCATTATCACCACCATAACCACCATTATCACCACCACCATCACCATTATCACCATTATCACCACCACCATTATCACCACCATCACCACCATCATCATCACCACCATCACCATTATCACCATTATCACCATTATCACCACCACCATTATCACCACCATCACCACCATCATCATCACCATTATCACCATTATCACCACCACCATTATCACCACCATAACCACCATTATCACCACCACCATTGTCACCATTATCACCACCACCATTATCACCACCATCACCACCATCATCATCACCATTATCATCACCATCACCAACGCTATCACCACCATCACCACCGCTATCACCACCATCACCACCATCACTACCATTATCACCATCACCACCACCATTATCACCACCACCATTATCACCACCACCATTATCACCACCATCACCATCACCACCACCATTATCACCACCATCACCACCATCACCACCATCATCATCACCACCACCACCACCTTACGAAGCGCTTCACAGATTATCGGATTGATCCTGCAGGAATCAATAGATTTTCGGGTTCTGAAAATAAATTGACTGGTTAATAAATGTGAGAGTCGGATCGTATTTTATCGGCAGGTCGTGAACATTCGTCATGGACTAGATGCTACACGCGGGATCTTTGTCTTTGTGCAATACCTATCTGTATGTGTATGTATCAGTGTGTGTGTAAGTGTATGTGTGTGTCTGTATGTATGTATCAGTGTGTGTGTCTGTATGTATCAGCGTGTATGTAAGTGTGTGTGTCTGTATGTATGTATCAGTGTGTATGTAAGTGTGTTTGTGTCTGTTTGCTACACGCGGGATCTTTGTCTTTGTGCAATATCTATCTGTATGTGTATGTATCAGTGTGTGTGTGTGTGTGTCTGTATCAGTGTGTATGTAAGTGTGTGTGTCTCTATGTATCAGTGTGTATGTAAGTGTGTTTGTGTCTGTATGTATCAGTGTGTATGTAAGCGTGTGTGTGTGTATGTATCAGTGTGTCTGTAAGTGTGTGTCTGTATGTATCGGTGTGTATGTAAGTGTGTGTGTCTCTATGTATCAGTGTGTGTGTGTGTGTATCAGCGTGTATGTAAGTGTGTTTGTGTCTGTATGTATCAGTGTGTATGTAAGTGTGTGTCTCTATGTATCAGTGTGTATGTAAGTGTGTGTGTGTGTCTGTATGTATCAGTGTGTATGTATCAGTGTGTGTGTCTGTATGTATCAGTGTGTATGTAAGTGTGTGTTGTGTCTGTTTGCTACACGCGGGATCTTTGTCTTTGTGCAATATCTATCTGTATGTGTATGTATCAGTGTGTCTGTATGTATCAGTGTATATGTAAGTGTGCGTGTGTCTGTATGTATAAGTGTGTATGTAAGTGTGTGTGTCTGTATGTATCAGTGTGTATGTAAGTGTGTGTCTGTATGTATCAGTGTGTATGTAAGTGTGTGTCTGTATGTATCAGTGTGTATGTAAGTGTGTGTGTGTGTGTGTCTGTATGTATCAGTGTGTATGCAAGTGTGTGTGTATGTATGTCTGTATGTATCAGTGTGTATGTGTGTGTATGTATCAGTGTATATGTAAGTGTATGTGTGGCTGTAGGTATCGGTGTATATGTAAGTGTGTGTGTCTGTATGTATCAGTGTGTATGTAAGTGTGTGTGTGTGTCTGTATGTATCAGTGTGTAAGTAAGTGTGTGTGTATGTAACAGTGTGTATGTAAGTGTGTGTGTATCTGTGTATGTATCAGTGTGTATGTAAGTGTGTGTGTCTGTATGTATCAGTGTGTATGTAAGTGCGTGTGTGTCTGTATATATCAGTGTGCATGTGTGTGTGTATGTATCAGTGTGTATGTAAGTGTGTGTCTGTATGTATCAGAGTGTATGTAAGTGTGTGTCAGTATGTATCCGTGTGAATGTAAGTGTGTGTGTGTCTGTATGTATCAATGTGCATGTAAGTGTGTTTATTTGTCTGTCTGTATCAGTGTGTATGTAAGTGTCTGTGTCTGTATATATCAGTGTTTATGTAAGTGTGTGTGTGTCTGTATGTATCTGTGTGTATGTAAGTGTGTGTCTGTATGTATCAGTGTGTATGTAAGTGTGTGTGTCTGTATGTATCAGTGTGTATGTAAGTGTGTGTCTGTATGTATCAGTGTGTATGTACGCGTGTGTATGTATCAGTGTGTATGAAAGTGTGTGTGTCTGTATGTATCAGTGTGTATGTAAGTGTGTGTGTGTCTGTAAGTGTGTGTGTGTCTGTATGTATCAGTGTGTATGTAAGTGTGTGTCTGTAAGTATCAGCGTGTATGTAAGTGTGTGTGTGTCTGTATATATCAGTGTGTATGTGTGTGTGTGTCTGTATGTATCAGTGTGTATGTAAGTGTGTGTGTGTGTCTGTATGTATCAGTGTGTATGTAAGTGTGTGTGTCTGTATGTATCAGTGTGTATGTAAGTGTGTGTGTCTGTATGTATCAGTGTGTATGTAAGTGTGTGTGTATGTAAGTGTGTGTGTGTCTGTATGTATCAGTGTGTATGTGTGTGTCTGTAAGTATCAGCGTGTATGTAAGTGTGTGTGTGTGTCTGTATATATCAGTGTGTATGTAAGCGTGTGTGTGTGTGTATGTATCAGTGTGTGCGTGTGTGTCTGTAAGTATCAGTGTATATGTAAGTGTGTGTCTGTATGTATTATCAGTGTGTGTGTATGTATCAGTGTGTCTGTAAGTGTGTGTGTGTCTGTATGTATCAGTGTGTATGTAAGTGTGTGTGTCTGTATGTATCAGTGTGTATGTAGGTGTGTGTGTGTGTGTCTCTGTGTATGTAACAGTGTGTATGTAAGTGTGTGTGTGTGTCTGTATGTATAAGTGTGTATGTAAGTGTGTGTGTCTGTATGTATCAGTGTGTATGTAAGTGTGTGTGTCTGTATGTATTAGTGTGTATGTAAGTGTGTGTGTGTCTGTATGTATGTATCAGTGTGTATGTAAGTGTGTGTGTGTGTGTCTGTATGTATCAGTGTGTATGCAAGTGTGTGTGTCTGTATGTATCAGTGTGTATGTGTGTATGTATCAGTGTATATGTAAGTGTATGTGTGGCTGTAGGTATCGGTGTATATGTAAGTGTGTGTGTGTCTGTATGTATCAGTGTGTATGTAAGTGTGTGTGTGTGTATCAGTGTGTAAGTAAGTGTGTGTGTATGTAACAGTGTGTATGTAAGTGTGTGTGTATCTGTGTATGTATCAGTGTGTATGTAAGTGTGTGTGTCTGTATGTATCAGTGTGTATGTAAGTGCGTGTGTGTCTGTATATATCAGTGTACATGTGTGTATGTATGTATCAGTGTGTATGTAAGTGTGTCTGTATGTATCAGAGTGTATGTAAGTGTATGTAAGTGTGTGTCAGTATGTATCCGTGTGAATGTAAGTGTGTGTGTGTGTGTGTGTCTGTATGTATCAATGTGCATGTAAGTGTGTTTATTTGTCTGTCTGTATCAGTGTGTATGTAAGTGTCTGTGTCTGTATATATCAATGTTTATGTAAGTGTGTCTGTATGTATCAGTGTGTATGTAAGTGTGTGTCTGTATGTATCAGTGTGTATGTAAGTGTGTGTGTCTGTATGTATCAGTGTGTATGTAAGTGTGTGTCTGTATGTATCAGTGTGTATGTACGTGTGTGTATGTATCAGTGTGTATGAAAGTGTGTGTGTCTGTATGTATCAGTGTGTATGTAAGTGCGTGTGTATGTAAGTGTGTGTGTGTGTGTCTGTATGTATCAGTGTGTATGTAAGTGTGTGTCTGTAAGTATCAGCGTGTATGTAAGTGTGTGTGTCTGTATGTATGTATCAGTGTGTATGTGTGTGTGTGTGTCTGTATGTATCAGTGTGTATGTAAGTGTGTGTGTTTCTGTATGTATCAGTGTGTATGTAAGTGTGTGTGTCTGTATGTATCAGTGTGTATGTAAGTGTGTGTGTCTGTATGTATCAGTGTGTATGTAAGTGTGTGTGTATGTAAGTGTGTGTGTGTGTGTCTGTATGTATCAGTGTGTATGTGTGTGTCTGTAAGTATCAGCGTGTATGTAAGTGTGTGTGTGTGTCTGTATATATCAGTGTGTATGTAAGCGTGTGTGTGTGTGTGTATCAGTGTGTGCGTGTGTGTGTCTGTATGTATCAGTGTGTATGTAAGTGTGTGTCTGTATGTATTATCAGTGTGTGTGTATGTATCAGTGTGTCTGTAAGTGTGTGTGTGTCTGTATGTATCAGTGTGTATGTAAGTGTGTGTGTGTCTGTATGTATCAGTGTGTATGTAGGTGTGTGTGTGTGTGTGTGTCTCTGTGTATGTAACAGTGTGTATGTAAGTGTGTGTGTGTCTGTATGTATAAGTGTGTATGTAAGTGTGTGTGTCTGTATGTATCAGTGTGTATGTAAGTGTGTGTGTCTGTATGTATCAGTGTGTATGTAAGTGTGTGTGTGTGTGTGTCTGTATGTATGTATCAGTGTGTATGTAAGTGTGTGTGTGTCTGTATGTATCAGTGTGTATGCAAGTGTGTGTGTGTGTCTGTATGTATCAGTGTGTATGTGTGTATGTATCAGTGTATATGTAAGTGTATGTGTGGCTGTAGGTATCGGTGTATATGTAAGTGTGTGTGTCTGTATGTATCAGTGTGTATGTAAGTGTGTGTGTGTGTGTATCAGTGTGTAAGTAAGTGTGTGTGTATGTAACAGTGTGTATGTAAGTGTGTGTGTATCTGTGTATGTATCAGTGTGTATGTAAGTGTGTGTGTCTGTATGTATCAGTGTGTATGTAAGTGCGTGTGTGTCTGTATATATCAGTGTACATGTGTGTATGTATGTATCAGTGTGTATGTAAGTGTGTGTCTGTATGTATCAGAGTGTATGTAAGTGTATATAAGTGTGTGTCAGTATGTATCCGTGTGAATGTAAGTGTGTGTGTGTGTGTCTGTATGTATCAATGTGCATGTAAGTGTGTTTATTTGTCTGTCTGTATCAGTGTGTATGTAAGTGTCTGTGTCTGTATATATCAATGTTTATGTAAGTGTGTCTGTATGTATCAGTGTGTATGTAAGTGTGTGTCTGTATGTATCAGTGTGTATGTAAGTGTGTGTGTCTGTATGTATCAGTGTGTATGTAAGTGTGTGTCTGTATGTATCAGTGTGTATGTACGTGTGTGTATGTATCAGTGTGTATGAAAGTGTGTGTGTCTGTATGTATCAGTGTGTATGTAAGTGCGTGTGTATGTAAGTGTGTGTGTGTGTCTGTATGTATCAGTGTGTATGTAAGTGTGTGTCTGTAAGTATCAGCGTGTATGTAAGTGTGTGTGTGTGTCTGTATATATCAGTGTGTATGTAAGTGTGTGTGTGTGTCTGTATGTATCAGTGTGTATGTAAGTGTGTGTCTGTATGTATCAGTGTGTATGTAAGTGTGTGTGTCTGTATGTATCAGCGTGTATGTAAGTGTGTGTGTCTGTATGTATCAGTGTGTATGTAAGTGTGTGTCTGTTTGTATCAGTGTGTATGTAAGTGTGTGTGTGTCTGTATGTATCAGTGTGTATGTAAGTGTGTGTGTCTCTATGTATCAGTGTGTATGTAAGTGTGTTTGTGTCTGTATGTATCAGTGTGTATGTAAGTGTGTATCTGTATGTATCAATGTGCACGTAAGTGTGTTTATGTGTCTGTCTGTATCAGTGTGTATGTAAGTGTGTGTGTGTCTGTATGTATCAGTGTGTATGTAAGTGTGTGTGTGTCTGTATGTATTAGTGTATGTGTAAGTGTGTGTGTGTCTGTATGTATGTATCAGTGTGTCTGTAAGTGTGTGTGTCTGTATGTATCAGTGTATATGTAAGTGTGTATGTGTGTGTCTGTATGTATCAGTGTGTATGTAAGTGTGTTTGTGTCTGTATGTATCAGTGTGTATGTAAGTGTGTGTGTATGTATGTATGTAACAGTGTGTATGTAAGTGTGTGTGTGTCTGTATGTATCAGTGTGTATGTAAGCGTGTGTGTCTGTATGTATCAGTGTGTATGTAAGTATATGTGTGTCTGTATGTATCAGTGTGTGTGTAAGTGTGTATCTGTATGTATCAGTGTGTATGTAAGTGTGTTTCTGTGTGTGTGTCTGTATGTATCCGTGTGTATGTAAGTGTGTGTGTCTGTATGTATCAGTGTGTATGTAAGTGTGTGTGTGTATCATTGTGTATGTAAGTGTGTGTCTGTATGTATCAATGTGCATGCAAGTGTGTTTATGTGTCTGTATGTATCAGTGTGTATGTAATTGTGTGTGTCTGTATGTAGCAGTGTGTATGAAAGTGTGTGTGTCTGCATGTATCAGTGTTTATTTAAGTGTGTGTGTGTCTGTATGTATCAGTGTGTATATAAGTGTGTGTCTGTATGTATCAGTGTGTATGTATGTGTGTGTTTGTGTATGTATCAGTGTGTATGTAAGTGTGTGTGTGTGTCTGTATGTATCAGTGTGTATGTAAGAGTGTGTGTGTGTGTGAGCTGGACCGGTACCGCCTGGATCTATGCGGCATTCAGGAGGTCCGGTGGACCGGCTCTGGCTCCTGCCACCATGAGGGGTGGACAGTCCTCTACTCGGGGCAGCAGACTGCCAAACAACAGGGTGTGGGTCTTCTTTTGAACAAAAGAATGAAGGGGGCGTGGGAGCGTGGCGTTGAGGTGTGGGAAGCTGTAAGCCCCAGGCTACTTTTGGCTCGCCTTCCCATCAACCGGAGGCGAGGAATGGTGGTCGTGGTTACTTATGCCCCCACCGAAGATGAACATCCGTGGAGGGATGCAGGCAAAGCCGATGAGTCAGATGCCTTCTATGACCTCCTGTCACAGGTGCTGGCTAAAGTGGCCCCTCAGGATAGAGTCATCATGTTGGGTGACTTCAATGCCCGAGTTGGTCATGATACTGGCACCTGGTCTGGAGTGATTGGAGGGCATGGGCCAGATCAGCTCAATAACAACGGGAGGAGGCTGCTAGATTTTTGTGCAGCCCATGGGCTTGTAATTACCAACACGCTGTTCCAGCATCGGCGCATCCACACAACATCATGGATGCATGCCGGGTCCAAGCAAGAACATCTGCTGGACTACATAGTGACGGACCAGCGAATGCGAGCCCATGTCCTTGACACCAGGACCTACCGTGGAGCTGATCTGCCCTCTGACCATCGACTAGTCATCTGTAAGATGCGCCTGCCATTCTTCCACTCCGGTGGTGGGTGTACACCCAGGACCCCATTCCAACATAAAGTGGCTTGGTCTCAGTTATCTGATGAAAGTTGCAAGCGAGAATTTCATCATCGCTTGCGGCTGGGATTGGCATCGTCCCCGACTCCTCCTGATGTCGAGGGTAAATGGGCGAGGTTTAGGACTGCGACTCATGCAGCTGCAATGGCTGCTTTGGGTACGCGGTCGAGACCTCCCCAGAGACCCTGGCTGACAGAAGAGGTGTTCAGGATGGTTGAGAAAAAGAGACAGGCCCACTGTCATCGGCTACAGAATCCCACGTCAGAGAATGAGGAGGCTTACCGCAGCCTTCGCTTGGAGGTTCGGAGAGCCGTGAGGCGCTGCAAGGGTGGGTGGTGGTCGCGGGTTGCTGAGGAGATGGAATCTGCCTCAGTGGCCCGTGATCACAAATCTCTATTTAACTCCATCAAAAAAGTAACCTGCAGCGCCACACCTATTAACATCATTAGGGGAAAAAACGGTGATCCAATCTCCGACCCCCAGGAACAGGTTCGCAGATTTGCTGAGCATTTCTGTGAGGTCCTGGGGGAGGAAAAATCCCTCAGCCAGGAAAACATCGTGGCACAAAGTGAGGATGACCCTGCTGAGGCTGCGGTGCCTCAAATATTGGAAGAAGTCACCCCCTGTGAGTGGCTGGCTGAGGTGCCATCTGCTGAGGAAGTATTGAAGGCGATCCGGAGTCTGAGACCAGGAAAGGCAGCGGGCAGAGATGACCTCCCAAGCGAAATGCTGAGGGAGGGTGGTGTTTGTGCACAGACTGCCCTATATGACATCATAACAACAGTCTGGACCACTGGACGGGTTCCGCAGGATTGGAAGGATGCCCTGGTGGTCCCCCTTTTTAAGAAGGGGGACCGCACAGACTGTAACAACTACAGGGGCATCTCACTCCTCAGTGTGCCGGGAATGGTCCTGGCAAGGATTATTCAGCATCGCCTTGCCAGGCACGCTGAGGAGAAGCTTGCGGAGCCCCAATGTGGTTTCAGGAAGGGCGGTCCTGCACAGATGCCATATTTTCTGTCCGTCTGCTACAGCAGAGGTGTAGGGAATTCCAACAAGACCTACATCTCTGCTTTATTGACCTGGTCAAGGCCTATGATACCATCAGTAGGCCTGGGCTCTGGGTCGATCTTCGTGCTTTTGGAGTACCTGACCCTCTGCTCACGATCATTAAGGACCTTCATGATGGTGAGCGGGCCCGGGTAAAACTACGTGGCCGGGAGTCAGAGCCATTCCCTGTACACCTTGGGGTGCGACAGGGATGTCCTCTGGCTCCCACATTATTTAACATCTATTTTGACCACGTAGTTCGTGAAGCCTTCAATAGCTGTACCGGGGGAATCTCCATATGGTACAGATATAATGGGAGGCTAATCGATGCCCGGGTGTGGTCAAGGGATGGCTCCCTATTGCTCAACCACGTTATGTATTCTGATGATTTGGTAATAGCTGCTCAGTCAGAGGAGGAGTTGGAGACGCTGCTGCTGAGACTGGAGCGTGCCACTAAGAGGTGGGGCCTTACCATCAGCCCCACCAAAACTAAGCACCTGCCTGGGTATTTTGTACCATCGGACACTCCACCCCCACAACTCCCAATCGGTGTTGGGGCAGTTGTGGAGAGAGTGGAGAGTTTCCCATACCTGGGCAGTGTGCTTATGACCGGCTCCAGTTTAACAGCAGAGGTCTCACTCCGAATCAGTCGAGCGGCAATATCTTTTCATCGGTTGCGTAACGCTGTGTGGAAGCTACCTGGTCTGTCGCTCCGCACTAAGCTTCAGATCTTCTCGGCCACGGTCATTCCCTCCCTTCTCTACGCTTGCGAAACGTGGACCCCCCTAATGGAACATCTTCGCCGGTTAGAAACATTTAGGCTGGCCTGCCTACGATCCATCCTGGGTTTAACCAGACTGGATTGTGTGAGGAGCTCACAAATCCTTGAAAGATCTGGGCAGGGTCCCATCGGTGAGCTCCTCCGGCGGGCAAGGCTGCGATGGCTGGGTCATGTAGCCCGCATGCCCAGCCACCGCATGCCGAAACAGCTTTTGTTTGGCCGGATTGAGGGAGCCAAGCGGGCGCGGCACGGGCTAGAGAGGAGATGGAGTGATGTGGTACAGGAGGACGTGGAGCTGAGTGGACTTGCCGATGACTGGTACCAGCGGTGTCAAGATCGGCCTCTGTGGAGGAGGCTCGTGAAGGATGCTACTGGGCAGTTGGAGGCAGTCGCCCTCCAACAACAACGGAGGGCGGAGGAGCGACGCTCAAAACAACGAGCGGAGCGCCGGGTGGCTAAAGCACAGCAGGTTGGCACAGTAGGGGGCACAGGTGGTGCATCAGCCAGTCATCTCAGTCAGTCGACCCGTGGCACCTGGGTCTGCCCCGTGACCTCCTGCCAGCGGGCGTTCGACACTTCACGTGGCCTCAGGGTGCACATAGCCTGGCACAAGCGTCGTGGTGACGTCACCGCCACTTAGTGGCGAATGGCGGTTGTTGTTGTTGTATGTATCAGTGTGTATGTAAGTGTGTGTGTCTGTATATATCAGTGTTTATGTAAGTGTGTGTGTCTGTATGTATCAGTGTGTATGTAAATGTGTGTGTGTCTGTATGTATCAGTGTGTAAGTGTGTGTGTGTGTGTCTCTATGTATCATTGTTTATGTAAGTGTGTGTGTATGTATCAGTGTGTATGTAAGTGTGTGTCTGTATGTATCAGTTTGTATGTAAGTGTGTGTCTGTATGTATCAGTGTGTATGTAAGTGTGTGTGTGTCTGTATGTATTATTGTGTATGTAAGTGTGTGTGTGTTTGTGTCTGTATGTATCAGTGTGTATGTAAGTGTGTGTCTGTATGTATGTATCAGTGTGTCTGTAAGTGTGTATGTGTCTGTATGTATCAGTGCGTATGTAAGTGTGCGCGTATCTGTATGTATCAGTGTGTATGTAAGTGTGTGTGTGTCTGTATGTATCAGTGTGTATGTAAATGTGTGTGTCCGTATGTATCAGTGTGTATGTAAGTGTGTGTCTGTATGTATCAATGTGCATGTAAGTGTGTTTATGTGTCTGTCTGTATCAGTGTGTATGTAAGTGTGTGTGCCTGCATGTAGCAGTGTGTATGTAAGTGTGTGTGTGTGTGCATGTATCAGTGTTTATGTAAGTGTGTGTGTCTGTATGTATCAGTGTGTATGTAAGTGTGCGTGTCTGTATGTATCAGTGTGTATGTAAGTGTGTGTGTGTCTGTATGTATCAGTGTGTAAGTGTGTGTGTATCTATGTATCAATGTGTATGTAAGTGTGTGTGTATGTATGTATCAGTGTATATGTAAGTGTGTGTGTGTCTGTATGTATCAATGGGTATGTAAGTGTGTGTGTCTGTATGTATGTATTAGTGTGTGTCTGTCTGTTTGTATCAGTGTGTATGTAAGTCTGTGTGTCTGTATGTATCAGTGTGTTGTATAAGTGTGTGTTTGTGTCTGTATGTATCAGTGTGTATGTAAGTGTGTGTCTCTATGTATCAGTGTGTATGTAATTGTGTGTGTGTGTGTCTGTATGTATCAGTTTGTATGTAAGTGTGTTTGTGTCTGTATGTATCAGTGTGTATGTAAGTGTGTGTCTGTATGTATCAGTGTGTGTGTTTGTGGCTGTATGTATCAGTGTGTATGTGAGTGTGTGTGTCTGTATGTATGTATCAGTGTGTATGTAAGTGTATGTGCCTATACGTATCAGTGTGTATGTAAGTGTTTGTCTGGCAAAACAACCCCCTACCTCCTCGCGGTGCCGGACGGGCAACTCTGTCGTGGACAGTGCTGTGGGGGGAGATCCAATTTTTGATTGTCTCCTCCCCTCATGGCGTCTGTGTCCATCACAGGGGCTAAACGGGGGCTCTGGACGGGTGCGAGGGGCTGGTAACCCCTCCACCTTCAATTAATTACCACTAAACCACGAGTTAAACTGAAATATGTAACTAATAAGCTTGTGCCGGAGGCCCCGGGGGGCCAGGCGTCTATGACGTCTCCTGGCCAAACCCCAATTGGCGGAGACAGGAGATTGAATACCTACCCTCGGGGCTACTCCAGAAACAGCGAAAAGCCACTACGGGTGGCCACGTGGAATGTTCGAACGCTCACTGCGGAGGAGAGGCTGCCACTCCTCTGTCGGGAGCTGGACCGGTACCGCCTGGGTCTCTGCGGCATTCAGGAGGTCCGGTGGACTGGCTCTGGCTCCTGCCGCCATGAGGGGTGGACAGTCCTCTACTCGGGGCAGCAGACTGCCAAACAACAGGGTGTGGCTCTTCTTTTGAACAAAATAATGAAGGGGGCATGGAAGCATGGCGGTGAGGTGTGGGAAGCTGTAAGCCCCAGGCTACTTTGGGCTCGCCTTCCCATCAACCGGAGGCGAGGAATGGTGGTCGTGGTTACTTATGCCCCCACCGAAGATGAACATCCGTGGAGGGATGCAGGTGTAGAGGTGTTAACTACGCGCTGTTGCGTAACCTGCATTGCCACCAGTGCAGTGCAGCATTACCCCTGGGTACAACGGTTGGGGTCAGTCGAGGTGAAACGGATCGTGGCCAGGGTTTGGTGCGAACCAATCAGACGGTTCCACGTGGGAATGTATGATTGGTTCTACCTGACCACGAAGGGGTATAAGACGGGTGACCCAACGGACCTCGGGGAGTTCTCTCCCTGCACGAAGACAGAAGACTGGGCTGGAGCCTAGCTAGGACCCTGGACCAGCCTCCCAGCCCTTCTAAGGGCTAAGGCTCGGCATACCCAGTGGTCAGGACCCACCAGGCCAGCGGTGGGTCAGATAGCCTCCCCTAGGTCCTAGCCGGAGGACCAGGATAGCGGTAGACGTGTGAATCCCGCCTTGTCCGGTGGCTGTGTACCTCCTTGGGTATCAAGGAGGATAGCGGTAGGCATGTGAGTCCCGCCAGGTCCGGAGGCTGTACCTCCCTAGGGTATCGGGTGAGGGGACCGAATATCCCTCTGTGTGTGTTAAGCGTTGTATAAGGAAATAATACAATAAACAGTGTGCCTCCTAAAGAAGTCTGCTCGTCCTTACAACACTACACATAGACACTGCTGCTGCTACTCGCTACTCACAGCACTTGCCCCTACAGCCCTGCTAGAGACTACCTGGGGGAGCTTTGTCTGTGTGTGGTGTGTGTAGTACATAGACACTGCTGCTGCTACTCGCTACTAACAGCACTTGCCCCTACAGCCCTGCTAGAGGCTACCTGGGGGTAGCTTTGTCTGTGTGTGGTGTGTGTAGTACATAGACACTGCTGCTGCTACTCGCTACTTACAGCACTTGCCCCTACAGCCCTGCTAGAGGCTACCTGGGGGTAGCTTTGTCTGTGTGTGTGGTGTGTGTAGTACATAGACACTGCTACTGCTACTCGCTACTCACGGCACTTGCCCCTACAGCCCTGCTAGAGGCTACCTGGGGGTAGCTTTGTCTGTGTGTGTGGTGTGTGTAGTACATAGACACTGCTGCTGCTACTCGCTACTTACAGCACTTGCCCCTACAGCCCTGCTAGAGGCTACCTGGGGGTAGCTTTGTCTGTGTGTGTGGTGTGTGTAGTACATAGACACTGCTGCTGCTACTCGCTACTCACGGCACTTGCCCCTACAGCCCTGCTAGAGGCTACCTGGGGCAGCTTTGTCTGCGTGTGGTCTGTGTCTTCTTCTTACCTATGAACGCCATCCTTCGTCTGTCTGTCTGTGTGCGTTCGGGCGCTTGCGAGGGATTCAAATCTAGAAGGGATTTGGCTCTCAAACGCCGGGGTTTTCGTGGGGGGGGGAAAAAAAACCGCGCCACTTTCCACGCCGTCAGCCGCGCCGTTGGCGAGCCCTCATTCCTTCTTTCACGTCCGCGACCTTCAAATCAGTTCAATTAGCGATTCCGCGCGTTTTCTCCGTTATTCACGTGCTCGCTCACGCATCCCGGCCGAGGGGCACGAATCAGGAACATGCACACGCAACGCTGAGGTTCATTCTTCACAGTCTTACGTCCTCTTATGCTTACCACCCCCCCCCACTCGCACGCGTGCAGTCACTGCTACCGTGTCCCGTGGATGTTGGCATGCGAGCGCTTAGATAGGTCTCCTTTGGTTCTTTCGGTGAAGTCACCGCCGCCCACGTAGAGAATGAGAATGAAACGATAAATTGACGAAATGAAACAGCGCGATTAAAATTCCCACGACGTTTCGGCCACAGCACGAGCGGCCTTCACGAGGCCTCGTCCCTTCACCTGATGAAGGCCGCGCGCGTTGTGGCCGAAACGTCGCGAGAATTTCATCGCGCCGTTTTAGCACGTCAATTTATCGTTTTTTTTTCTCATTCTCTACGTGGGCGGCGGTGGCGGTGGTGACTTTACCGTGAGAACCAAAGACGGCGGGAACCTTTGCAGGCGCGAAAGCTCTTAAATCGCTTAAACAGAATTATTGCGGAGCTGGGTGGGGGGGGGGGGGGGGGGGGGGGGGGGGCTTAGCGGCCCGGCACAACCGGCCTGGCAAGGCTCCGCCTCCGCCGGCTGGGCAATCCGGGCGAGGCCGCTGGTCTTGCACGGGACTAGGCCTCACCACGGCAACGTGGTGAGGCCTAGTCACGTCGATTGTTTGCCATTGCTGAACGAATAAGTTGGCGGATACATCATTAAGACCTCCTTTGCCGGTAGCAAAATATAATAATAATATTAATAATAACAACAGGGTTTTTCCCTTTTTTTCTGGCGACAAAACTGAAACCTTCTTACACGTGGATTCACGTTTACTGCGTTAACCACCAATACCTGCGGTTAAAATGCAAAACAAAACACACACACACACTACGATCATACATGATGCATTGTCCTTGAAACTGGTTGGTCCACAAGGACAATGCCGCGTATATTATCGTTGTGTGTGTGTGTGTGTGTCTTTTGTTTCCATTTTGACTGCACGGTATCGATTTTGGTTGATGCAGCGAACGGGAATCCTCGTTGGAAAAAAAAGGTTTCAGTTTTGTTGCCAGAAAGAAGGGGAAAAACCCTGTCGTTTTGATTTAAAGCTTTCGTGACTGCAGTAATTCATATTCTTGGTTCTTTCGGTAAAGTCACCACGTTGAAGGGGAAACAATAAAATAATAAAAATATAAAACAATAAAATTATTATTCTTGGTTCTTTGGGTAAAGTCACCACCACGTAGAAGGGAAACAATAAAATAATAAAAATATAAAACAATAAAATTATTATTCTTGGTTCTTTGGGTAAAGTCACCACCACGTAGAAGGGAAACAATAAAATAATAAAAATATAAAACAATAAAATTATTATTCTTGATTCTTCCGGTAAAGTCACCACGTAGAAGGGAAACAATAAAATAATTAAAATATAAAACAATAAAATTATTATTCTTGGTTCTTTCGGTAAAGTCACCACGTAGAAGGGAAACAATAAAATAATAAAAATATAAAACAATAAAATTGTTTTGATTTAAAGCTTTCGTGACTGCAGTAATTCATATTCTTAGTTCTTTCGGTAAAGTCACGTTGAAGGGAAACAATAAAATAATAAAATATATATAACATAGGAATAGGTTTTACCCTTTTAACTGGCACAAAAACTGACACCTTTATTCAAGGCATCATGTTTGCAATGACCACAACACAAGCAGTCAAAACGCAAACAATAAAGACAACTCTGATAATAATATGCACTGTCCTTGAATTTGATTGGTCCAACAACACCAATGGAGAGACTAAAGGGCTCTAAGAAAAGCTGTCTCTGGTGTGGACCAATCAAATTCAAGGACAGTGCCAATATCATTATCAGAGTTGTCTCTTTTTGTTTGCATTTTGACTGCTGGTGTTGTGGTCATTGCAAACATGATGCCTTGAATAAAGGTGTCAGTTTTTGTGCCAGTTAAAAGGGTAAAACCTATTCCTATATCTTGTTTCTGGCAAAGGAGGTCTCATAATATATATAAAACAATTATATATATAAAACAATTATATATATTCATTATTTTGTTGTTTCCCTTCAACGTGACTTTACCGAAAGAACTAAAAATATAACCCTGTTGTTGTTATTGTTATTATTATAAGTTGGCGGATGCTCCCGGCAACTTTTTATTTCACCCGGTGTGTTGCTAGATGTTCACTGACTCAGCCGCGCGTCTTTACGTATCCGCGCCAGTGCACTGGCAGTCTGCACTTTGGCCCCTTTGCCCGCTCGTCAGTGAAACGTCAGGGCACTGGCAACGGTGTCACCTGCACCGCTGCCATTGTGCAGGAACACCTCCTGGTAGTTACTACAACACCACCAGCAACACCACCAACACCACCACCAGCACCAACACCAACACCACCAACACCACCACCAACACCACCACCACCACCAGCACCACCACCAGCACCAACACCAACACCACCAGCAACACCACCAACACCACCACCAGCACCAACACCACCACCAACACCACCACCACCACCAGCACCACCACCACCACCAGCACCACCAGCACCACCACCACCAGCACCAACACGACCAGCACCACCACCACCATCACCACCACCACCATCACCACCACCACCACCATCACCACCACCACCACCACCACCATCACCACCACCACCACCATCACCACCATCACCACCACCACCACCATCACCACCATCACCACCACCACCACCACCATCACCACCACCACCACCATCACCACCACCACCATCACCACCACCACCATCACCACCACCACCATCACCACCACAACCACCACCATCACCACCATCACCACCACCACCACCATCACCACCACCACCACCATCACCACCACCACCATCACCACCACCACCACCATCACCACCACCACCATCACCACCACCATCACCACCACCATCACCACCACCACCATCACCACCACCACCACCATCACCACCACCACCATCATCACCACCACCACCATCACCACCACCACCATCACCACCACCACCACCATCACCACCACCATCACCACCACCACCGTCACCACCATCACCACCACCACCATCACCACCACCATCACCACCACCACCGTCACCACCATCACCACCACCATCACCACCACCACCATCACCACCACCATCACTACCAACACCACCACCACCACCATCACTACCAACACCACCACCACCACCACGTGGTGGTGCCGCCGCTGCCGTTGCTGACGACCCTGGCCCTCGACGGAGCCACCCGACGCTCCTCCTGCTGCTGCTGCTACCTCCACTCCCTCCCGCAGGAGAAAGTGTTCAAGCTTTTTTTTGGGGGGGGGGGGGGGGGGGCGGGGGGGGCATTGTGGGTGTATGCCGGTACCCAATCTGTCTCCGCCCGCTTCTTGGCCCTAGCTCGGTTGACTCTGCCGGCCCTTCAAGGCGTCCACTGCAACCTGCCTGTTCAGCTGCCGCCGCCCGCCCTTTCGGCAGCTCTTCTCGCGACGACCGCAGCCTTGGCTCATGTGCAAGCTGAGTCGGCGCGGTGCCGGCCAGCCTCCAATCCGGAGCGCTGCACCCGTGACCCGCTGACCCATCTCGGGCTCGCGTCCTCAGCGCGCCCTCCGTCGCCTTTCGCGGGGGGGGGGGGGGGGGGGGGGGGGGGCCCTCTCTAGCGTCACCCTGCCTACTGACGCCCGAGGAGGCGCTGCGTGGCCGATGAATTTGCCACACTGCTAAGCGTGTAGAGCTTTCTCGGCCACGGCCACCTTTGCCTTTTCGTCCGTCGTTTTTTTTTTCAATAAATATTTTTTTTTGTTTGTTGGTGTTGTTGCTGCTGTTGTTGTTGTTGTTGTTGCGTTCGCGGGGACATCGGCACGTTGAAAAAAAAAAAAATTTTTTTTTTTTGACGTACACCGGGACCTTAGACCCTCTCCAGCAAAAGCGGGGGAGGTTCAATTCCCCGGACGTTGTCGGAGACGCCGCTCTCACGGTGGGCGAGGCGCACTGCGAGAGAGACACACACCGAGGGAAAGGCCACCGCAAGGATTTCCTGAAACGCAGGGAGCATGCGGTGCCCTGCGATGGCTCATTCTGCCTCCGCAAGGACGAGATGGGTACCGCGCTCAGCGTTCCTCCAATCAACACAGCTGCAGGACGAAAGACGTCCTCACTAAACTGCATCCTCTAAAAAGACAACTTAGATTCCTTCATACGCTTGGTTGTTTGGGTAAAGTCACCACCGCGTCGAAGGGGAAACAATAAAATAATAAAAATATAAAACAATAAAATTATTGTAAAACAATAAAATTATTATTCTTGGTTCTTTCGGTAAAGTCTCCACCACGTAGAAGGGAAACAATAAAATAATAAAAATATAAAACAATAAAATTATTGTAAAACAATAAAATTATTATTCTTGGTTCTTTCGGTAAAGTCACCACTACGTAGAAGGGAAACAATAAAGTAATAAAAATATAAAACAATAAAATTATTATTCTTGGTTCTTTCGGTAAAGTCACCACCACGTCGAAGGGAAACAATAAAATAATAAAAAAGTATGAAACAATACAATTATTGTAAAACAATAAAATTATTATTCTTGGTTCTTTAGGTAAAGTCACCACCACGTAGAAGGGAAACAATAAAATAATAAAAATATAAACAATAAAATTATTGTAAAACAATAAAATTGTTATTATTGGTTCTTTCGGTAAAGTCACCACCACGTAGAAGGGAAACAATAAAATAATAAAAATATAAAACAATTAAATTATTATTCTTGGTTCTTTCGGTAAAGTCACCACCATGTAGAAGGGAAACAATAAAATAATAAACAATATGAAACAATAAAATGCTCATCGAGCAATCATCATCAGGTGTGCTGTGGTTTTCACACCTGATGATGATGATTGCTTCTCGTGTTGCAGTCGAAACGTCGTGAGAATTTTATTGTTTTATATTTTTATTATTTTATTGTTTCCCTTCTACGTGGTGGTGACTTTACACAAAGAACCAAGAATAATTATTTTATTGTTTTATATTTTTATTATTTTATTTTTCCCTTCTACGTGGTGGTGACTTTACCCAAAGAACCAAGAATAATTATTTTATTGTTTTATATTTTTATTATTTTATTGTTTCCCTTCTACGTGGTGGTGACTTTACCCAAAGAACCAAGAATAATTATTTTATTGGTTTATATTTTTATTATTTTATTGTTTCCCTTCTACGTGGTGGTGACTTTACCCAAAGAACCAAGAATAATAATTTTATAGTTTTATATTTTATTATTTTATTGTTTCCCTTCTACGTGGTGGTGACTTTACTGAAAGAACCAAGAATAATAATTTTATTGTTTTATATTTTTATTATTTTATTGTTTCCCTTCTACGTGGTGGTGACTTTACCCAAAGAACCAAGAATAATAATTTTATTGTTTTATATTTTTATTATTTTATTGTTTCCCTTCTACGTGGTGGTGACTTTACCTAAAGAACCAAGAATATTAATTTTATTGTTTTATATTTTTAATTATTTTATTGTTTCCCCTTCGACGCGGCGGTGACTTTACCCAAAGAACCAAGAACTTGAATCCCTGCAGTCACGAAAGCTTCAAGTCAAAATTTTGATTCCTTCGTGATCGTAGACAGAGGAGGAAACCACGTGTCACGGTGGGCCAACCTCTGTCACCAGTGTGTTGTCGATGAGTATGCCAAAAGAGAAAGTCGGCGTCATCTTTACATTCAACTGAATCAAAACCATCTTTAAAATTATGAGACCTCCTTCGCCAGAAACAAGATATAGGAATAGGTTTTACCCTTTTAACTGGCACAAAAAAGGGTAAAACCTATTCCTATATCTTGTTTCTGGCAAAGGAGGTCTCATAATGTTAATGCTCACCCCGAGCACCTCAATACTCTGATAGTGGCGCTGTTTTTGAGTTGTACGCCTTTTGGCGTCTTCTGGTCCAACACCAGTGGAGACTTAAGGGCTCTAAGAAAAGCTGTCTCGGGTGTGGACCAATCAAATTCAAGGACAGTGCATATTATTATCAGAGTTGTCTTTTTTGTTTGCATTTTGACTGCTTGTGTTGTGGTCATTGCAACCACGATGCCTTGAATAAAGGTGTGAGATTTTTGTGCCAGTTAAAAGGGTAAAACCTATTCCTATACCAAAACCGCCTTGCCTGTGAACACTGGACAGACTATCCCAAAGTGAATCAAAACCGCCTTGCGTGTGAACACTGGACAGACTATGCCAAAGTGAATCAAAACCGCCTTGTTTGTGAACAGCGGGCAGACTATGCCAAAGTGAATCAAAACCGCCTTGCGTGTGAACATTGAACAGACTATGCCAAAGTGAATCAAAACCGCCTTGCGTGTGAACATTGGCAGAGTATGCCAAAGTGAATCAAAACCGCCTTGCGTGTGAACAGCCAACAGACAATGACAAAGTGAATAAAAACCGCCTTGCATGTGAACAGCGGACAGACTATGCCAAAGTGAATCAAAACCGCCTTGCATGTGAACAGCGGGCAGACTATGCCAAAGTGAATCAAAACCGCCTTGCATGTGAACAGCGGACAGACTATGCCAAAGTGAATCAAAACCGCCTTGCGTGTGAACATTGGCAGAGTATCCCAAAGTGAATCAAAACCGCCTTGCGTGTGAACATTGGCAGACTTTGCCAAACTGAATCAAAACCGCCTTGCTTGTGAACAGCGGACAGACTTTGCCAAAGTGAATCAAAACCGCCTTGAGTGTGAACAGTGGACAGACTATCCCAAAGTGAATCAAAACCGCCTTGCGTGTGAACAGTGGACAGACTATGCCAAAGTGAATCAAAACCGCCTTGCGTGTGAACATTGGCAGACTATGCCAAAGTGAATCAAAACCGCCTTGCGTGTGAACAGCGGGCAGACTATGCCAAGGTGAATCAAAACCGCCTTGCGTGTGAACAGCGGACAGACTATGCCAAAGTGAATCAAAGCCGCCTTGTGTGTGAACAGCGGACAGACTATGCCAAAGTGAATCAAAACCGCCTTGCGTGTGAACAGTGGACAGACTATGCCACAGTGAATCAAAACCGCCTTGCGTGTGAACAGTGGACAGACTTTGCCAAAGTGAATCAAAACCGCCTTGCGTTGTGAACAGCCGACAGACTTTGCCAAAGTGAATCAAAACCACCTTGCATGTGAACAGCAGGCAGAGTATCCCAAAGTGAATCAAAACCGCTTTGCGTGTGAACAGTGGACAGACTATGCCAAAGTGAATCAAAACCACCTTGCATGTGAACAGCGGGCAGAGTTCGCCAAGTGAATCAAAACCGCTTTGCGTGTGAACAGTGGGCAGACTATGCCAAAGTGAATCAAAACCGCCTTGTGTGTGAACAGTGGACAGACTTTGCCAAAGTGAATCAAAACCGCCTTGCGTGTGAACAGCGGACAGACTATGCCAAAGTGAATCAAAACCGCCTTGCGTGTGAACAGTGGACAGACTCTGCCAAGGTGAATCAAAACCGCCTTGCGTGTGAACAGTGGACAGACTATGCCAAAGTGAATCAAAACCGCCTTGCATGTGAACAGTGGACAGACTATGCCAAAGTGAATCAAAACCGCCTTGCGTGTGAACAGTGGACAGACTATGCCAAAGTGAATCAAAACCGCCTTGAATGTGAACAGTGGACAGACTATGCCAAAGTGAATCAAAATCACCTTGAGTGTGAACAGTGGACAGACTTTGCCAAAGTGAATCAAAACCGCCTTGGGTGTGAACAGTGGACAGACTATCCCAAAGTGAATCAAAACCACCTTGAGTGTGAACAGTGGACAGACTTTGCCAAAGTGAATCAAAACCGCCTTGGGTGTGAACAGTGGACAGACTATCCCAAAGTGAATCAAAACCGCCTTGCGTGTGAACAGCGGGCAGACTATGCCAAAGTGAATCAAAACCGCCTTGTGTGTGAACAGTGGACAGACTTTGCCAAAGTGAATCAAAACCGCCTTGCGTGTGAACAGCGGGCAGACTATGCCAAAGTGAATCAAAACAGCTTTGCGTGTGAACAGTGGACAGACTATGCCAAAGTGAATCAAAACCTGCCTTGTGTGTGAACAGTGGACAGACTATCCCAAAGTGAATCAAAACCGCCTTGCGTGTGAACAGCGGGCAGACTATGCCAAAGTGAATCAAAACTGCCTTGCGTGTGAACAGCGGACAGACTATGCCAAAGTGAATCAAAACCGCCTTGCGTGTGAACATCGGGCAGAGTTCGCCAAAGTGAATCAAAACCGCCTTGCGTGTGAACAGTGGACAGACTTTGCCAAAGTGAATCAAAACCGCCTTGCGTGTGAACATTGGCAGAGTATCCCAAAGTGAATCAAAACCGCCTTGTGTGTGAACAGTGGACAGACTTTGCCAAAGTGAATCAAAACCGCCTTGCGTGTGAACATTGGCAGAGTATCCCAAAGTGAATCAAAACCACCTTGAGTGTGAACAGTGGACAGACTATGCCAAAGTGAATCAAAACCGCCTTGCGTGTGAACAGCGTACAGACTGTGCCAAAGTGAATCAAAACCGCCTTGTGTGTGAACAGCGGACAGACTGTGCCAAAGTGAATCAAAACCGCCTTGCGTGTGAACAGCGGACAGACTATGCCAAAGTGAATCAAAACCGCCTTGCGTGTGAACAGCGGGCAGACTATCGCAAAGTTAATCAAAACCGCCTTACGTGTGAACAGTGGACAGACTTTGCCAAAGTGAATCATAACCACCTTGAGTGTGAACAGTGGACAGACTTTGCCAAAGTGAATCAAAACCGCCTTGCGTGTGAACAGCGGGCAGAGTATCCCAAAGTGAATCAAAACTGCCTTGTGTGTGAACAGTGGACAGACTTTGCCAAAGTGAATCAAAACCGCCTTGCGTGTGAACAGTGGACAGACTTTGTCAAAGTGAATCAAAACCGCCTTGCGTGTGAACAGTGGACAGACTATGCCAAAGTGAATCAAAACCGCCTTGCGTTGTGAACAGTGGACAGACTATCCCAAAGTGAATCAAAACCGCCTTGCGTGTGAACAGTGGACAGACTTTGTCAAAGTGAATCAAAACCGCCTTGCGTGTGAACAGCGGACAGACTATGCCAAAGTGAATCAAAACCGCCTTGTTTGTGAACAGCGGACAGACTATGCCAAAGTGAATAAAAACCGCCTTGCGTGTGAACAGTGGACAGACTATGCCAAAGTGAATCAAAACCGCCTTGCGTGTGAACAGTGGACAGACTATGCCAAAGTGAATCAAAACCGCCTTGCGTGTGAACAGTGGACAGACTATGCCAAAGTGAAGCAAAACCGCCTTGCGTGTGAACAGCGGACAGACTATGCCAAAGTGAATCAAAACCGCCTTGCGTGGTGAACAGCGGACAGACTTTGCCAAAGTGAATCAAAACCGCCTTGCGTGTGTACAGCGGACAGACTTTGCCAAAGTGAATCAAAACCACCTTGCGTGTGAACAGCGGACAGACTATGCCAAAGTGAATCAAAACCGCCTTGCGTGTGAACAGCGGGCAGACTATGCCAAAGTGAATCAAAACCGCCTTGCGTGTGAACAGCGGACAGACTTTGCCAAAGTGAATCAAAACCGCCTTGCGTGTGGACATTGGCACAGTATCCCAAAGTGAATCAAAACCGCCTTGCGTGTGAACAGTGGACAGACTATGCCAAAGTGAATCAAAACCGCGTTGCGTATGAACAGTCGACAGACTATGCCAAAGTGAATCAAAACCGCCTTGTGTGTGAACAGTGGACAGACTTTGCCAAGTGAATCAAAACCGCCTTGAGTGTGAACAGAGGACAGACTATGCCAAAGTGAATCAAAACCGCCTTGCGTGTGAACAGCGGACAGACTATCCCAAAGTGAATCAAAACCGCCTTGCGTGTGAACATTGGCAGACTTTGCCAAAGTGAATCAAAACCGCCTTGCGTGTGAACATTGGACAGACTATGCCAAAGTGAATCAAAACCGCCTTGCGTAGTGAACAGCGGGCAGACTATGCCAAAGTGAATCAAAACTGCCTTGTGTGTGAACAGCGAACAGACTATGCCAAAGTGAATCAAAACCGCCTTGTGTGTGAACAGCGGTCAGAGCATGCCAAAGTGAATCAAAATTGCCTTGTGTGTGAACAGCGAACAGATTATGCCAAAGTGAATCAAAACCGCCTTGCGTGTGAACAGTGGACAGACTATGCGAAAGTGAATCAAAACCGCCTTGCCTGTGAACAGCGGACAGACTATGCCAAAGTGAATCAAAACCGCCTTGTGTGTGAACAGTGGACAGACTATGCCAAAGTGAATCAAAACCGCCTTGTGTGTGAACAGTGGACAGGACTATGCCAAAGTGAATCAAAACCGCCTTGCCTGTGAACAGCGGACAGACTATGCCAAAGTGAATCAAAACCGCCTTGTGTGTGAACAGTGGACAGACTTTGCCAAAGTGAATCAAAACCGCCTTGTGTGTGAACAGTGAACAGACTATGCCAAAGTGAATCAAAACCGCCTTGCGTGTGAACAGTGGACAGACTATGCCAAAGTAAATCAAAACCACCTTGCGTGTGAACAGTGGACAGACTATCCCAAAGTGAATCAAAAACCGCCTTGGGTGTGAACAGTGGACAGACTATGCCAAAGTGAATCAAAACCACCTTGCGTGTGAACAGCGAACAGACTATGCCAAAGTGAATCAAAACCGCCTTGCGTTGTGAACAGTGGACAGACTATGCCAAAGTGAATCAAAACCGCCTTGCGTAGTGAACATTGGCAGACTATGCCAAAGTAAATCAAAACCGCCTTGCGTGTGAACAGTGGACAGACTATGCCAAAGTGAATCAAAACCGCCTTGCGTGTGAATAGTGGATAGACTGTGCCAAAGTGAATCAAAACCGCCTTGCGTGTGAACAGCGGACAGACTATTCCAAAGTGAATCAAAACTGCCTTGTGTGTGAACAGCGGGCAGACTATGCCAAAGTGAATCAAAACCGCCTTGCGTGTGAACAGTGGACAGACTATGCCAAAGTGAATCAAAACCACCTTGAGTGTGGACAGCGGGCAGAGTCTGCCAAAGTGAATCAAAACCGCCTTGCATGTGAACAGCGGGCAGACTATGCCAAAGTGAATCAAAACCACCTTGAGTGTGAACAGTGGACAGACTATGCCAAAGTGAATCAAAACCGCCTTGCGTGTGAACAGCGGACAGACTATTCCAAAGTGAATCAAAACCGCCTTGCGTGTGAACAGTGGACAGACTATGCCAAAGTGAATCAAAACCGCCTTGTGTGTGAACAGTGGACAGACTATGCCAAAGTGAATCAAAACCGCCTTGTGTGTGAACAGTGGACAGACTATGCCAAAGTGAATCAAAACCGCCTTGCCTGTGAACAGCGGACAGACTATGCCAAAGTGAATCAAAACCGCCTTGTGTGTGAACAGTGGACAGACTTTGCCAAAGTGAATCAAAACCGCCTTGTGTGTGAACAGTGAACAGACTATGCCAAAGTGAATCAAAACCGCCTTGCGTGTGAACAGTGGACAGACTATGCCAAAGTAAATCAAAACCGCCTTGCGTGTGAACAGTGGACAGACTATGCCAAAGTGAATCAAAACCGCCTTGCGTGTGAACATTGGCAGACTATGCCAAAGTGAATCAAAACCGCCTTGCGTGTGAACAGCGGGCAGACTATGCCAAGGTGAATCAAAACCGCCTTGCGTGTGAACAGCGGACAGACTATGCCAAAGTGAATCAAAGCCGCCTTGTGTGTGAACAGCGGACAGACTATGCCAAAGTGAATCAAAACCGCCTTGCGTGTGAACAGTGGACAGACTATGCCAGAGTGAATCAAAACCGCCTTGCGTGTGAACAGTGGACAGACTTTGCCAAAGTGAATCAAAACCGCCTTGCGTTGTGAACAGCCGACAGACTTTGCCAAAGTGAATCAAAACCACCTTGCATGTGAACAGCAGGCAGAGTATCCCAAAGTGAATCAAAACCGCTTTGCGTGTGAACAGTGGACAGACTATGCCAAAGTGAATCAAAACCACCTTGCATGTGAACAGCGGGCAGAGTTCGCCAAAGTGAATCAAAACCGCTTTGCGTGTGAACAGTGGGCAGACTATGCCAAAGTGAATCAAAACCGCCTTGTGTGTGAACAGTGGACAGACTTTGCCAAAGTGAATCAAAACCGCCTTGCGTGTGAACAGCGGACAGACTATGCCAAAGTGAATCAAAACCGCCTTGCGTGTGAACAGTGGACAGACTCTGCCAAGGTGAATCAAAACCGCCTTGCGTGTGAACAGTGGACAGACTATGCCAAAGTGAATCAAAACCGCCTTGCATGTGAACAGTGGACAGACTATGCCAAAGTGAATCAAAACCGCCTTGCGTGTGAACAGTGGACAGACTATGCCAAAGTGAATCAAAACCGCCTTGAATGTGAACAGTGGACAGACTATGCCAAAGTGAATCAAAATCACCTTGAGTGTGAACAGTGGACAGACTTTGCCAAAGTGAATCAAAACCGCCTTGGGTGTGAACAGTGGACAGACTATCCCAAAGTGAATCAAAACCACCTTGAGTGTGAACAGTGGACAGACTTTGCCAAAGTGAATCAAAACCGCCTTGGGTGTGAACAGTGGACAGACTATCCCAAAGTGAATCAAAACCGCCTTGCGTGTGAACAGCGGGCAGACTATGCCAAAGTGAATCAAAACCGCCTTGTGTGTGAACAGTGGACAGACTTTGCCAAAGTGAATCAAAACCGCCTTGCGTGTGAACAGCGGGCAGACTATGCCAAAGTGAATCAAAACAGCTTTGCGTGTGAACAGTGGACAGACTATGCCAAAGTGAATCAAAACCTGCCTTGTGTGTGAACAGTGGACAGACTATCCCAAAGTGAATCAAAACCGCCTTGCGTGTGAACAGCGGGCAGACTATGCCAAAGTGAATCAAAACTGCCTTGCGTGTGAACAGCGGACAGACTATGCCAAAGTGAATCAAAACCGCCTTGCGTGTGAACATCGGGCAGAGTTCGCCAAAGTGAATCAAAACCGCCTTGCGTGTGAACAGTGGACAGACTTTGCCAAAGTGAATCAAAACCGCCTTGCGTGTGAACATTGGCAGAGTATCCCAAAGTGAATCAAAACCGCCTTGTGTGTGAACAGTGGACAGACTTTGCCAAAGTGAATCAAAACCGCCTTGCGTGTGAACATTGGCAGAGTATCCCAAAGTGAATCAAAACCACCTTGAGTGTGAACAGTGGACAGACTATGCCAAAGTGAATCAAAACCGCCTTGCGTGTGAACAGCGTACAGACTGTGCCAAAGTGAATCAAAACCGCCTTGTGTGTGAACAGCGGACAGACTGTGCCAAAGTGAATCAAAACCGCCTTGCGTGTGAACAGCGGACAGACTATGCCAAAGTGAATCAAAACCGCCTTGCGTGTGAACAGCGGGCAGACTATCGCAAAGTTAATCAAAACCGCCTTACGTGTGAACAGTGGACAGACTTTGCCAAAGTGAATCATAACCACCTTGAGTGTGAACAGTGGACAGACTTTGCCAAAGTGAATCAAAACCGCCTTGCGTGTGAACAGCGGGCAGAGTATCCCAAAGTGAATCAAAACTGCCTTGTGTGTGAACAGTGGACAGACTTTGCCAAAGTGAATCAAAACCGCCTTGCGTGTGAACAGTGGACAGACTTTGTCAAAGTGAATCAAAACCGCCTTGCGTGTGAACAGTGGACAGACTATGCCAAAGTGAATCAAAACCGCCTTGCGTTGTGAACAGTGGACAGACTATCCCAAAGTGAATCAAAACCGCCTTGCGTGTGAACAGTGGACAGACTTTGTCAAAGTGAATCAAAACCGCCTTGCGTGTGAACAGCGGACAGACTATGCCAAAGTGAATCAAAACCGCCTTGTTTGTGAACAGCGGACAGACTATGCCAAAGTGAATAAAAACCGCCTTGCGTGTGAACAGTGGACAGACTATGCCAAAGTGAATCAAAACCGCCTTGCGTGTGAACAGTGGACAGACTATGCCAAAGTGAATCAAAACCGCCTTGCGTGTGAACAGTGGACAGACTATGCCAAAGTGAAGCAAAACCGCCTTGCGTGTGAACAGCGGACAGACTATGCCAAAGTGAATCAAAACCGCCTTGCGTGTGAACAGCGGACAGACTTTGCCAAAGTGAATCAAAACCGCCTTGCGTGTGAACAGCGGACAGACTTTGCCAAAGTGAATCAAAACCACCTTGCGTGTGAACAGCGGACAGACTATGCCAAAGTGAATCAAAACCGCCTTGCGTGTGAACAGCGGGCAGACTATGCCAAAGTGAATCAAAACCGCCTTGCGTGTGAACAGCGGACAGACTTTGCCAAAGTGAATCAAAACCGCCTTGCGTGTGGACATTGGCACAGTATCCCAAAGTGAATCAAAACCGCCTTGCGTGTGAACAGTGGACAGACTATGCCAAAGTGAATCAAAACCGCGTTGCGTATGAACAGTCGACAGACTATGCCAAAGTGAATCAAAACCGCCTTGTGTGTGAACAGTGGACAGACTTTGCCAAAGTGAATCAAAACCGCCTTGAGTGTGAACAGAGGACAGACTATGCCAAAGTGAATCAAAACCGCCTTGCGTGTGAACAGCGGACAGACTATCCCAAAGTGAATCAAAACCGCCTTGCGTGTGAACATTGGCAGACTTTGCCAAAGTGAATCAAAACCGCCTTGCGTGTGAACATTGGACAGACTATGCCAAAGTGAATCAAAACCGCCTTGCGTGTGAACAGCGGGCAGACTATGCCAAAGTGAATCAAAACTGCCTTGTGTGTGAACAGCGAACAGACTATGCCAAAGTGAATCAAAACCGCCTTGTGTGTGAACAGCGGTCAGAGCATGCCAAAGTGAATCAAAATTGCCTTGTGTGTGAACAGCGAACAGATTATGCCAAAGTGAATCAAAACCGCCTTGCGTGTGAACAGTGGACAGACTATGCGAAAGTGAATCAAAACCGCCTTGCCTGTGAACAGCGGACAGACTATGCCAAAGTGAATCAAAACCGCCTTGTGTGTGAACAGTGGACAGACTATGCCAAAGTGAATCAAAACCGCCTTGTGTGTGAACAGTGGACAGACTATGCCAAAGTGAATCAAAACCGCCTTGCCTGTGAACAGCGGACAGACTATGCCAAAGTGAATCAAAACCGCCTTGTGTGTGAACAGTGGACAGACTTTGCCAAAGTGAATCAAAACCGCCTTGTGTGTGAACAGTGAACAGACTATGCCAAAGTGAATCAAAACCGCCTTGCGTGTGAACAGTGGACAGACTATGCCAAAGTAAATCAAAACCACCTTGCGTGTGAACAGTGGACAGACTATCCCAAAGTGAATCAAAAACCGCCTTGGGTGTGAACAGTGGACAGACTATGCCAAAGTGAATCAAAACCACCTTGCGTGTGAACAGCGAACAGACTATGCCAAAGTGAATCAAAACCGCCTTGCGTTGTGAACAGTGGACAGACTATGCCAAAGTGAATCAAAACCGCCTTGCGTGTGAACATTGGCAGACTATGCCAAAGTAAATCAAAACCGCCTTGCGTGTGAACAGTGGACAGACTATGCCAAAGTGAATCAAAACCGCCTTGCGTGTGAATAGTGGATAGACTGTGCCAAAGTGAATCAAAACCGCCTTGCGTGTGAACAGCGGACAGACTATTCCAAAGTGAATCAAAACTGCCTTGTGTGTGAACAGCGGGCAGACTATGCCAAAGTGAATCAAAACCGCCTTGCGTGTGAACAGTGGACAGACTATGCCAAAGTGAATCAAAACCACCTTGAGTGTGGACAGCGGGCAGAGTCTGCCAAAGTGAATCAAAACCGCCTTGCATGTGAACAGCGGGCAGACTATGCCAAAGTGAATCAAAACCACCTTGAGTGTGAACAGTGGACAGACTATGCCAAAGTGAATCAAAACCGCCTTGCGTGTGAACAGCGGACAGACTATTCCAAAGTGAATCAAAACCGCCTTGCGTGTGAACAGTGGACAGACTATGCCAAAGTGAATCAAAACCGCCTTGTGTGTGAACAGTGGACAGACTATGCCAAAGTGAATCAAAACCGCCTTGTGTGTGAACAGTGGACAGACTATGCCAAAGTGAATCAAAACCGCCTTGCCTGTGAACAGCGGACAGACTATGCCAAAGTGAATCAAAACCGCCTTGTGTGTGAACAGTGGACAGACTTTGCCAAAGTGAATCAAAACCGCCTTGTGTGTGAACAGTGAACAGACTATGCCAAAGTGAATCAAAACCGCCTTGCGTGTGAACAGTGGACAGACTATGCCAAAGTAAATCAAAACCGCCTTGCGTGTGAACAGTGGACAGACTATCCCAAAGTGAATCAAAACCGCCTTGGGTGTGAACAGTGGACAGACTATGCCAAAGTGAATCAAAACCACCTTGCGTGTGAACAGCGAACAGACTATGCCAAAGTGAATCAAAACCGCCTTGCGTTGTGAACAGTGGACAGACTATGCCAAAGTGAATCAAAACCGCCTTGCGTCTGAACATTGGCAGACTATGCCAAAGTGAATCAAAACCGCCTTGCGTGTGAACAGTGGACAGACTATGCCAAAGTGAATCAAAACCGCCTTGCGTGTGAATAGTGGATAGACTGTGCCAAAGTGAATCAAAACCGCCTTGCGTGTGAACAGCGGACAGACTATTCCAAAGTGAATCAAAACCGCCTTGTGTGTGAACAGCGGGCAGACTATGCCAAAGTGAATCAAAACCGACTTGCGTGTGAACAGTGGACAGACTATGCCAAAGTGAATCAAAACCACCTTGAGTGTGGACAGCGGGCAGAGTCTGCCAAAGTGAATCAAAACCGCCTTGCATGTGAACAGCGGGCAGACTATGCCAAAGTGAATCAAAACCACCTTGAGTGTGAACAGTGGACAGACTATGCCAAAGTGAATCAAAACCGCCTTTCGTGTGAACAGCGGACAGACTATGCCAAAGTGAATCAAAACCACCTTGAGTGTGAACAGTGGACAGACTATGCCAAAGTGAATCAAAACCGCCTTGCGTGTGAACAGTGGACAGACTATGCCAAAGTGAATCAAAACCACCTTGAGTGTGGACAGCGGGCAGAGTCTGCCAAAGTGAATCAAAACCGCCTTGCCTGTGAACAGTGGACAGACTATGCCAAAGTGAATCAAAACCGCCTTGCGTGTGAACAGTGGACAGACTATGCCAAAGTGAATCAAAACCACCTTGAGTGTGAAAAGTGGACAGACTATGCCAAAGTAAATCAAAACCGCCTTGTGTGTGAACACTGGACAGACTATGCCAAAGTGAATCAAAACCGCCTTGGGTGTGAACAGTGGACAGACTATGCCAAAGTGAATCAAAACCGCCTTGCGTGTGAACAGCGGACAGACTATGCCAAAGTGAATCAAAACCGCCTTGCGTGTGAACAGTGGACAGACTATGCCAAAGTGAATCAAAACCGCCTTGTGTGTGAACAGAGGGGCAGACCGTGCCAAAGTGAATCAAAACCACCTTGCGTGTGAACAGTGGACAGACTATGACAAAGTGAATCAAAACCGCCTTGCGTGTGAACAGTGGACAGACTATGCCAAAGTGAATCAAAACCGCCTTGTGTGTGAACAGAGGACAGACTATGCCAAAGTGAATCAAAACTGCCTTGTGTGTGAACATTGACAGAGTTCGCCAATGTGAATCAAAACCGCCTTGAGTGTGAACAGTGGACAGACTATGCCAAAGTGAATCAAAACCGCCTTGCGTGTTAACAGTGGACAGACTATGCCAAAGTGAATCACAACCGCCTTGCGTGTGAACAGCACGCCCATCTCTGGGACGCCATCAATGCCGAAGGAGATGCAAACGCTCACAACGTGGGTAGTGGTGGTGACTTTACCCAAAGAACCAAGAATAATAATTTTATTGTTTTATATTTTTATTATTTTATTGTTTCCCTTCTACGTGGTGATTTTACTCAAAGAACCAAGAATAATAATTTTATTGTTTTATATTTTTATTGTTTTACATTTTTATTATTTTATTGTTTTCCTTCTACGTAGTGACTTTACCGGACGAACCAAGAATAATAATTTTATTTTTCTTAGCTCTTTCGGTAAAGTCACGTTGAAGGGAAACAATTAAATAATAAAAAATATATAAAACACCTGATGACGACCGTTTGTGTTATGGTTGAAACATCGTGAGAATTTTTATTGTTTTATATATATTTTATTATTTTATTGTTTCCCTTCCACGTGACTTTACCGAAAGAACCAAGAATATGAATTACTGCAGTCACGAAAGCTTTAAATCAAAACAATTTTATTGTTTTATATTTTTATTATTTTATTGTTTCCGTTCTACGTGGTGGTGACTTTACCGAAAGAACCAAGAATAATAATTTTATTGTTTTATATTTTTATTATTTTATTGTTTCCCTTCTACGTGGTGGTGACTTTACCCAAAGAACCAAGAATAATAATTTTATTGTTTTATATTTTTATTATTTTATTGTTTCCCTTCTACGTGGTGGTGACTTTACCCAAAGAACCAAGAATAATAATTTTATTGTTTTATATTTTTAATTATTTTATTGTTTCCCTTCTACGTGGTGGTGACTTTACCCAAAGAACCAAGAATAATAATTTTATTGTTTTATATTTGTATTATTTTATTGTTTCCCCTTCGACGCGGCGGTGACTTTACCTAAAGAACCAAGAATAATAATTTTATTGTTTTATATTTTTATTATTTTATTGTTTCCCTTCTACGTGGTGGTGACTTTACCTAAAGAACCAAGAATATTAATTTTGTTTTATATTTTTAATTATTTTATTGTTTCCCCTTCGACGCGGCGGTGACTTTACCGAAAGAACCAAGAACTTGAATCCCTGCAGTCACGAAAGCTTCAAGTCAAGATTTAGATTCCTTCGTGATCGTGGACAGAGGAGGAAACCACGTGTCACGGTGGGCCAACCTCTGTCACCAGTGTGTTGTCGATGAGTATGCCAAAAGTGAAAGTCGGCGCCATCTTTACATTCAACTGAATCAAAACCATCTTTAACATTATGAGACCTCCTTTGCCAGAAACAAGATATAGGAATAGGTTTTACCCCTTTTAACTGGCACAAAAAAGTGTAAAACCTATTCCTATATCTTGTTTCTGGCAAAGGAGGCATCATAATGTTAATGCTCACCCCGAGCCCTCAATACTCTGATAGTGGCGCTGTTTTTGAGTTGTACGCCTTTTGGCGTCTTCTGGTCCAACACCAGTAGAGACTAAAGGGGCTCTAAGAAAAGCCGTCTCTGGTGTGGACCAATCAAATTCAAGGACGCTGCCAATATTATTATCAGAGTTGTCTTTTTTGTTTGCATTTTGACTGCTTATGTTGTGGTCATTGCAAACATGATGCCTTGAATAAAGGTGTCAGTTTTTTGTGCCAGTTAAAAGGGTTAAACCTATTCCTATACCAAAACCGCCTTGAGTGTGAACAGTGGACAGACTATGCCAAAGTGAATCAAAACCGCCTTGCCTGTGAACAGTGGACAGACTTTGCCAAAGTGAATCAAAACCGCCTTGCGTGTGAACAGTGGACAGACTATGCCAAAGTGAATCAAAACCGCCTTGCGTGTGAACAGCGGGCAGACTTTGCCAAAGTGAATCAAAACCGCCTTGCGTGTGAACAGTGGACAGACAATGCCAAAGTGAATCAAAACCGCCTTGTGTGTGAACAGTGGACAGACTATGCCAAAGTGAATCAAAACCGCCTTGCGTGTGAACAGTGGACAGACTATGCCAAAGTGAATCAAAACCGCCTTGCGTGTGAACAGCAGGCAGACTATGCTAAAGTGAATCAAAACCGCCTTGCCTTGTGAACAGTGGACAGACTATCCCAAAGTGAATCAAAACCGCCTTGCCTGTGAACAGTGGACAGACTATGCCAAAGTGAATCAAAACCACCTTGCGTGTGAACAGCGGACAGAGTATGCCAAAGTGAATCAAAACCGCCTTGCGTGTGAACAGGGGACAGACAATGACAAAGTGAAGCAAAACCGCCTTGTCTGTGAACAGTGGACAGACTATCCCAAAGTGAATCAAAACCGCCTTGCGTGTGAACAGTGGACAGACAATGACAAAGTGAATCAAAACCGCCTTGCGTGTGAACAGCGGACAGACTATGCCAAAGTGAATCAAAACCGCCTTGCGTGTGAACAGTGGACAGACTATGCCAAAGTGAATCAAAACCGCCTTGCGTGTGAACAGCGGACAGACTATGCCAAAGTGAATCAAAACCGCCTTGCGTGTGAACAGTGGACAGACTATGCCAAAGTGAATCAAAACCGCCTTGCGTGTGAACAGTGGACAGACTAAGCTAAAGTGAATCAAAACCGCCTTGCGTGTGAACAGTGGACAGACAATGACAAAGTGAATCAAAACCGCCTTGCGTGTGAACAGTGGACAGACAATGACAAAGTGAATCAAAACCGCCTTGCGTGTGAGCAGGGGACAGACAATGACAAAGTGAATCAAAACCGCCTTGCCTGTGAACAGTGGACAGACTATCCCAAAGTGAATCAAAACCGCCTTGCGTGTGAGCAGGGGACAGACAATGACAAAGTGAATCAAAACCGCCTTGCGTGTGAACAGGGGACAGACAATGACAAAGTGAATCAAAACCGCCTTGCGTGTGAACAGTGGACAGACTATGCCAGAGTGAATCAAAACCGCCTTGCGTGTGAACAGTGGACAGACTATGCCAGAGTGAATCAAAACCGCCTTGCGTGTGAACAGTGGAAAGACTATGCCAAAGTGAATCAAAACCGCCTTGCGCGTGAACAGTGGACAGACTATGCCAAAGTGAATCAAAACTGCCTTGCGTGTGAACAGTGGACAGACTATGCCAGAGTGAATCAAAACCGCCTTGCGTGTGAACATTGGCAGAGTATCCCAAAGTGAATCAAAACCGCCTTGCGTGTGAACAGTGGACAGACTTTGCCAAAGTGAATCAAAACCGCCTTGCGTGTGAACAGTGGACAGACTATGCCAAAGTGAATCAAAACCGCCTTGCGTGTGAACAGTGGACAGACTATGCCAAAGTGAATCAAAACCGCCTTGCGTGTGAACAGTGAACAGACTATCCCAAAGTGAATCAAAACCACCTTGCGTGTGAACAGCGGACAGACTTTGCCAAAGTGAATCAAAACCGCCTTGCGTGTGAACAGTGGACAGACTATGCCAAAGTGAATCAAAACCGCCTTGCGCGTGAACAGTGGACAGACTATGCCAAAGTGAATCAAAACCGCCTTGCGCGTGAACAGTGGACAGACTATGCCAAAGTGAATCAAAACCGCCTTGAGTGTGAACAGTGGACAGACTTTGCCAAAGTGAATCAAAGCCGCCTTGAGTGTGAACAGTGGACAGACTATGACAAAGTGAATCAAAACCGCCTTGAATGTGAACAGTGGACAGACTATGCCAAAGTGAATCAAAACGGCCTTGCGTGTGAACAGTGGACAGACTATGCCAAAGTGAATCAAAACCGCCTTGCGTGTGAACAGTGGACAGACTATGCCAAAGTGAATCAAAACCTGCCTTGAGTGTGAACAGTGGACAGACTTTGCCAAAGTGAATCAAAACCGCCTTGGGTGTGAACAGTGGACAGACTGTGCCAAAGTGAATCAAAACCGCCTTGCGTGTGAACAGCAGGCAGACTATCCCAAAGTGAATCAAAACCGCCTTGCGTGTGAACATTGAACAGACTATGCCAAAGTGAATCAAAACCGCCTTGAGTATGAACAGCGGACAGACTATCCCAAAGTGAATCAAAACCGCCTTGCGTGTGAACAGTGGACAGACTATACCAAAGTGAATCAAAAACGCCTTGCGTGTGAACAGCGGACAGACTTTGCCAAAGTGAATCAAAACCGCCTTGCGTGTGAACAGCGAACAGACTTTGCCAAAGTGAATCAAAACCGCCTTGCGTGTGAACAGCGAACAGACTATGCCAGAGTGAATCAAAACCGCCTTGAGTGTGAACAGTGGACAGACTTTGCCAAAGTGAATCAAAACCGCCTTGCGTGTGAACAGCGAACAGACTATGCCAGAGTGAATCAAAACCGCCTTGGGTGTGAACATTGGCAGAGTATCCCAAAGTGAATCAAAACCGCCTTGCGTGTGAACAGTGGACAGACTTTGCCAAAGTGAATCAAAACCGCCTTGCGTGTGAACAGCGAACAGACTATGCCAGAGTGAATCAAAACCGCCTTGGGTGTGAACATTGGCAGAGTATCCCAAAGTGAATCAAAACCGCCTTGCGTGTGAACAGTGGACAGACTTTGCCAAAGTGAATCAAAACCGCCTTGCGTGTGAACAGTGGACAGACTATGCCAAAGTGAATCAAAACCGCCTTGCCTGTGAACAGTGGACAGACTTTGCCAAAGTGAATCAAAACCGCCTTGCGTGTGAACAGTGGACAGACTATGCCAAAGTGAATCAAAACCTGCCTTGAGTGTGAACAGTGGACAGACTGTGCCAAAGTGAATCAAAACCTGCCTTGAGTGTGAACAGTGGACAGACTATGCCAAAGTGAATCAAAACCGCCTTGCGCGTGAACAATGGACAGACTATGCCAAAGTGAATCAAAACCGCCTTGCGCGTGAACAGTGGACACACTATGCCAAAGTGAATCAAAACCGCCTTGAGTGTGAACAGTGGACAGACTTTACCAAAGTGAATCAAAGCCGCCTTGAGTGTGAACAGTGGACAGACTATGACAAAGTGAATCAAAACCGCCTTGAATGTGAACAGTGGACAGACTATGCCAAAGTGAATCAAAACCGCCTTGCGTGTGAACAGTGGACAGACTATGCCAAAGTGAATCAAAACCGCCTTGCGTGTGAACAGTGGACAGACTATGCCAAAGTGAATCAAAACCTGCCTTGAGTGTGAACAGTGGACAGACTTTGCCAAAGTGAATCAAAACCGCCTTGGGTGTGAACAGTGGACAGACTGTGCCAAAGTGAATCAAAACCGCCTTGTGTGTGAACAGCAGGCAGACTATCCCAAAGTGAATCAAAACCGCCTTGCGTGTGAACATTGAACAGACTGTGCCAAAGTGAATCAAAACCGCCTTGAGTATGAACAGCGGACAGACTATCCCAAAGTGAATCAAAACCGCCTTGTTTGTGAACAGCGGGCAGAGTATCCCAAAGTGAATCAAAACCGCCTTGCGTGTGAACAGTGGACAGACTATGCCAAAGTGAATCAAAACCGCCTTGCGTGTGAACAGCGGACAGACTTTGCCAAAGTGAATCAAAACCGCCTTGCGTGTGAACAGCGAACAGACTTTGCCAAAGTGAATCAAAACCGCCTTGCGTGTGAACAGCGAACAGACTATGCCAGAGTGAATCAAAACCGCCTTGAGTGTGAACAGTGGACAGACTTTGCCAAAGTGAATCAAAACCGCCTTGCGTGTGAACAGCGAACAGACTATGCCAGAGTGAATCAAAACCGCCTTGGGTGTGAACATTGGCAGAGTATCCCAAAGTGAATCAAAACCGCCTTGCGTGTGAACAGTGGACAGACTTTGCCAAAGTGAATCAAAACCGCCTTGCCTGTGAACAGTGGACAGACTTTGCCAAAGTGAATCAAAACCGCCTTGCGTGTGAACAGTGGACAGACTATGCCAAAGTGAATCAAAACCTGCCTTGAGTGTGAACAGTGGACAGACTGTGCCAAAGTGAATCAAAACCGCCTTGCGTGTGAACAGTGGACATACTGTGCCAAAGTGAATCAAAACCTGCCTTGAGTGTGAACAGTGGACAGACTGTGCCAAAGTGAATCAAAACCGCGTTGCGTGTGAACAGCGGACAGACTATGCCAAAGTGAATCAAAACCTGCCTTGAGTGTGAACAGTGGACAGACTGTGCCAAAGTGAATCAAAACCGCCTTGCGTGTGAACATTGGCAGAGTTCGCCAAAGTGAATCAAAACCGCCTTGCGTTTGAACAGTGGACAGACTTTGCCAAAGTGAATCAAAACCGCCTTGCGTGTGAACAGTGGACAGACTATGCCAAAGTGAATCAAAACCGCCTTGCGTGTGAACATTGGCAGAGTTCGCCAAAGTGAATCAAAACCGCCTTGCGTTTGAACAGTGGACAGACTTTGCCGAAGTGAATCAAAACCGCCTTGCGTGTGAACAGTGGACAGACTTTGCCAAAGTGAATCAAAACCGCCTTGCGTGTGAACAGTGGACAGACTATGCCAAAGTGAATCAAAACCGCCTTGCGTGTGAACAGTGGACAGACTATGCCAAAGTGAATCAAAACCGCCTTGCGTGGGAACAGTGGACAGACTATGCCAAAGTGAATCAAAACCGCCTTGTTTGTGAACAGCGGGCAGACTATGCCAAAGTGAATCAAAACCGCCTTGCGTGTGAACAGTGGACAGACTATGCCAAAGTGAATCAAAACCGCCTTGTGTGTGAACAGTGGACAGACTATGCCAAAGTGAATCAAAACCGCCTTGCGTGTGAACAGAGGACAGACTTTGCCAAAGTGAATCAAAACCGCCTTGCGTGTGAACAGTGGACAGGACTATGCCAAAGTGAATCAAAACCACCTTGAGTGTGAACAGCGGACAGAGTATCCCAAAGTGAATCAAAACCGCCTTGCGTGTGAACAGTGGACAGACTAAGCCAAAGTGAATCAAAACCGCCTTGAATGTGAACAGCGGACAGACTATGCCAAAGTGAATCAAAACCGCCTTGCGTGTGAACATTGGCAGAGTATGCCAAAGTGAATCAAAACCGCCTTGCGTGTGAACACTGGACAGACTATGCCAAAGTGAATCAAAACCGCCTTGCGTGTGAACAGTGGACAGACTATGCCAAAGTGAATCAAAACCGCCTTGCGCGTGAACAGTGGACAGACTATGCCAAAGTGAATCAAAACCGCCTTGCGCGTGAACAGTGGACAGACTATGCCAAAGTGAATCAAAACCGCCTTGAGTGTGAACAGTGGACAGACTTTGCCAAAGTGAATCAAAGCCGCCTTGAGTGTGAACAGTGGACAGACTATGACAAAGTGAATCAAAACCGCCTTGAATGTGAACAGTGGACAGACTATGCCAAAGTGAATCAAAACGGCCTTGCGTGTGAACAGTGGACAGACTATGCCAAAGTGAATCAAAACCGCCTTGCGTGTGAACAGTGGACAGACTATGCCAAAGTGAATCAAAACCTGCCTTGAGTGTGAACAGTGGACAGACTTTGCCAAAGTGAATCAAAACCGCCTTGGGTGTGAACAGTGGACAGACTGTGCCAAAGTGAATCAAAACCGCCTTGCGTGTGAACAGCAGGCAGACTATCCCAAAGTGAATCAAAACCGCCTTGCGTGTGAACAGTGGACAGACTATGCCAAAGTGAATCAAAACCGCCTTGCGCGTGAACAGTGGACAGACTATGCCAAAGTGAATCAAAACCGCCTTGCGCGTGAACAGTGGACAGACTATGCCAAAGTGAATCAAAACCGCCTTGAGTGTGAACAGTGGACAGACTTTGCCAAAGTGAATCAAAGCCGCCTTGAGTGTGAACAGTGGACAGACTATGACAAAGTGAATCAAAACCGCCTTGAATGTGAACAGTGGACAGACTATGCAAAGTGAATCAAAAACGGCCTTGCGTGTGAACAGTGGACAGACTATGCCAAAGTGAATCAAAACCGCCTTGCGTGTGAACAGTGGACAGACTATGCCAAAGTGAATCAAAACCTGCCTTGAGTGTGAACAGTGGACAGACTTTGCCAAAGTGAATCAAAACCGCCTTGGGTGTGAACAGTGGACAGACTGTGCCAAAGTGAATCAAAACCGCCTTGCGTGTGAACAGCAGGCAGACTATCCCAAAGTGAATCAAAACCGCCTTGCGTGTGAACATTGAACAGACTATGCCAAAGTGAATCAAAACCGCCTTGCGTGTGAACAGCGAACAGACTATGCCAGAGTGAATCAAAACCGCCTTGAGTGTGAACAGTGGACAGACTTTGCCAAAGTGAATCAAAACCGCCTTGCGTGTGAACAGCGAACAGACTATGCCAGAGTGAATCAAAACCGCCTTGCGTGTGAACAGCGAACAGACTATGCCAGAGTGAATCAAAACCGCCTTGAGTGTGAACAGTGGACAGACTTTGCCAAAGTGAATCAAAACCGCCTTGCGTGTGAACAGCGAACAGACTATGCCAGAGTGAATCAAAACCGCCTTGGGTGTGAACATTGGCAGAGTATCCCAAAGTGAATCAAAACCGCCTTGCGTGTGAACAGTGGACAGACTTTGCCAAAGTGAATCAAAACCGCCTTGCGTGTGAACAGCGAACAGACTATGCCAGAGTGAATCAAAACCGCCTTGGGTGTGAACATTGGCAGAGTATCCCAAAGTGAATCAAAACCGCCTTGCGTGTGAACAGTGGACAGACTTTGCCAAAGTGAATCAAAACCGCCTTGCGTGTGAACAGTGGACAGACTATGCCAAAGTGAATCAAAACCGCCTTGCCTGTGAACAGTGGACAGACTTTGCCAAAGTGAATCAAAACCGCCTTGCGTGTGAACAGTGGACAGACTATGCCAAAGTGAATCAAAACCTGCCTTGAGTGTGAACAGTGGACAGACTGTGCCAAAGTGAATCAAAACCTGCCTTGAGTGTGAACAGTGGACAGACTATGCCAAAGTGAATCAAAACCGCCTTGCGCGTGAACAATGGACAGACTATGCCAAAGTGAATCAAAACCGCCTTGCGCGTGAACAGTGGACAGACTATGCCAAAGTGAATCAAAACCGCCTTGAGTGTGAACAGTGGACAGACTTTACCAAAGTGAATCAAAGCCGCCTTGAGTGTGAACAGTGGACAGACTATGACAAAGTGAATCAAAACCGCCTTGAATGTGAACAGTGGACAGACTATGCCAAAGTGAATCAAAACCGCCTTGCGTGTGAACAGTGGACAGACTATGCCAAAGTGAATCAAAACCGCCTTGCGTGTGAACAGTGGACAGACTATGCCAAAGTGAATCAAAACCTGCCTTGAGTGTGAACAGTGGACAGACTTTGCCAAAGTGAATCAAAACCGCCTTGGGTGTGAACAGTGGACAGACTGTGCCAAAGTGAATCAAAACCGCCTTGTGTGTGAACAGCAGGCAGACTATCCCAAAGTGAATCAAAACCGCCTTGCGTGTGAACATTGAACAGACTGTGCCAAAGTGAATCAAAACCGCCTTGAGTATGAACAGCGGACAGACTATCCCAAAGTGAATCAAAACCGCCTTGTTTGTGAACAGCGGGCAGAGTATCCCAAAGTGAATCAAAACCGCCTTGCGTGTGAACAGTGGACAGACTATGCCAAAGTGAATCAAAACCGCCTTGCGTGTGAACAGCGGACAGACTTTGCCAAAGTGAATCAAAACCGCCTTGCGTGTGAACAGCGAACAGACTTTGCCAAAGTGAATCAAAACCGCCTTGCGTGTGAACAGCGAACAGACTATGCCAGAGTGAATCAAAACCGCCTTGAGTGTGAACAGTGGACAGACTTTGCCAAAGTGAATCAAAACCGCCTTGCGTGTGAACAGCGAACAGACTATGCCAGAGTGAATCAAAACCGCCTTGGGTGTGAACATTGGCAGAGTATCCCAAAGTGAATCAAAACCGCCTTGCGTGTGAACAGTGGACAGACTTTGCCAAAGTGAATCAAAACCGCCTTGCCTGTGAACAGTGGACAGACTTTGCCAAAGTGAATCAAAACCGCCTTGCGTGTGAACAGTGGACAGACTATGCCAAAGTGAATCAAAACCTGCCTTGAGTGTGAACAGTGGACAGACTGTGCCAAAGTGAATCAAAACCGCCTTGCGTGTGAACAGTGGACATACTGTGCCAAAGTGAATCAAAACCTGCCTTGAGTGTGAACAGTGGACAGACTGTGCCAAAGTGAATCAAAACCGCGTTGCGTGTGAACAGCGGACAGACTATGCCAAAGTGAATCAAAACCTGCCTTGAGTGTGAACAGTGGACAGACTGTGCCAAAGTGAATCAAAACCGCCTTGCGTGTGAACATTGGCAGAGTTCGCCAAAGTGAATCAAAACCGCCTTGCGTTTGAACAGTGGACAGACTTTGCCAAAGTGAATCAAAACCGCCTTGCGTGTGAACAGTGGACAGACTATGCCAAAGTGAATCAAAACCGCCTTGCGTGTGAACATTGGCAGAGTTCGCCAAAGTGAATCAAAACCGCCTTGCGTTTGAACAGTGGACAGACTTTGCCGAAGTGAATCAAAACCGCCTTGCGTGTGAACAGTGGACAGACTTTGCCAAAGTGAATCAAAACCGCCTTGCGTGTGAACAGTGGACAGACTATGCCAAAGTGAATCAAAACCGCCTTGCGTGTGAACAGCGGGCAGACTATGCCAAAGTGAATCAAAACCGCCTTGCGTGTGAACAGTGGACAGACTATGCCAAAGTGAATCAAAACCGCCTTGTTTGTGAACAGCGGGCAGACTATGCCAAAGTGAATCAAAACCGCCTTGCGTGTGAACAGTGGACAGACTATGCCAAAGTGAATCAAAACCGCCTTGTGTGTGAACAGTGGACAGACTATGCCAAAGTGAATCAAAACCGCCTTGCGTGTGAACAGCGGACAGACTTTGCCAAAGTGAATCAAAACCGCCTTGCGTGTGAACAGTGGACAGACTATGCCAAAGTGAATCAAAACCACCTTGAGTGTGAACAGCGGACAGAGTATCCCAAAGTGAATCAAAACCGCCTTGCGTGTGAACAGTGGACAGACTAAGCCAAAGTGAATCAAAACCGCCTTGAATGTGAACAGCGGACAGACTATGCCAAAGTGAATCAAAACCGCCTTGCGTGTGAACATTGGCAGAGTATGCCAAAGTGAATCAAAACCGCCTTGCGTGTGAACACTGGACAGACTATGCCAAAGTGAATCAAAACCGCCTTGCGTGTGAACAGTGGACAGACTATCCCAAAGTGAATCAAAACCGCCTTGCGTGTGAACAGCAGGCAGAGTATCCCAAAGTGAATCAAAACCACCTTGAGTGTGAACAGGGGACAGACTTTGCCAAAGTGAATTAAAACCGCCTTGTGTGTGAACAGTGGACAGACTATGCCAAAGTGAATCAAAACCGCCTTACGTGTGAACAGCGGACAGACTATACCAAAGTGAATCAAAACCGCCTTGCGTGTGAACATTGGCAGAGTCTGCCAAAGTGAATCAAAACTGCCTTGCGTGTGAACATTGGCAGAGTATCCCAAAGTGAATCAAAACCACCTTGAGTGTGAACAGTGGACAGACTATGCCAAAGTGAATCAAAACCGCCTTGCGTGTGAACAGCAGACAGACTATGCCAAAGTGAATCAAAACCGCCTTGCGTGTGAACAGCAGACAGACTATGCCAGAGTGAATCAAAACCGCCTTGTGTGTGAACAGTGGACAGACTAAGCCAAAGTGAATCAAAACCGCCTTGCGTGTGAACAGCGGACAGAGTATCCCAAAGTGAATCAAAACCGCCTTGGATGTGAACAGTGGACAGACTATGCCAAAGTGAATCAAAACCGCCTTGCGTGTGAACAGTGGACAGACTAAGCCAAAGTGAATCAAAACCGCCTTGCGTGTGAACAGTGGACAGACTATGCCAAAGTGAATCAAAACCTGCCTTGAGTGTGAACAGTGGACAGACTATGCCAAAGTGAATCAAAACCTGCCTTGTGTGTGAACAGTGGACAGACTATCCCAAAGTTAATCAAAACCGCCTTGCGTGTGAACAGCGGACAGAGTATCCCAAAGTTAATCAAAACCGCCTTGCGTGTGAACAGCGGACAGAGCATGCCAAAGTGAATCAAAACCGCCTTGCGTGTGAACAGTGGACAGACTATCCCAAAGTGAATCAAAACCGCCTTGCGTGTGAACAGCGGACAGACTATGCCAAAGTGAATCACAACCGCCTTGAGTGTGAACAGCAGGCAGAGTATCCCAAAGTGAATCAAAACCGCCTTGCGTGTGAACAGCACGCCCATCTCTGGGACACCATCAATGCCGAAGGAGATGCAAACGCTCACAACGTGGGCAGATCACCGAACGTCGTTTCGCCTTCGCCCTTCACAGCTCCACAGAAGACTCGGGACGCCGTGCCGTACATCAGCCGGCGTGCTACGCCCCATCTCTTCATCGCCTCCACTGGCAAATCGCAAATGAAAGGAGATCCGGCTTCACCCTTTTTAATTGTTTTTTTGCCCAAAGCAGAAGCCCCCAAGCACACGCGACATCTTAGCGAGGTTACCCATTGGTTTGTTCGGTAAAGTCACGTATGTAGAAGTACAATAAGATTATATTAAAGCATTAAACAATCACGACGTTTCGGTCGCAACGCAAGCGATCTTCATGGGGTGTCAAGAACAAATCACGAGAGGTAAATACAACACACAAAAGATGAGAGGCGAGAATTCAACAAACCTGAAAAAAACATTTACGTGAAGCACATCCAGTCAGGCCAACAACACAGTTAGACACTTCCTGGCGGACCACGAATTTCAGGTAGAGTGTTAAATTTCGCGTTCAACCTTTGGATTGCACATACCAGCATAGATAGAATGAAAAATACGAGGTACACGGTCAGTAGAAATACATATATACAAGTCCACCAAGAGGTAAGGAGGGAGGAAAGACGGACAGGGAGGCAGAGAGAGAGAGAGAGAGAGGGGGCAGCTCAAAAAATGACCACCTCTTGTGAATACAAAACGGCAGCTCAAAAAATGACCACCTCTTGTAAATACAAAACGGCAGCTCAAAAAAGGGCCACCTCTTGTAAATACAAAACGGCAGCTCAAAAAATGACCACCTCTTGTAAATACAAAACGGCAGCTCAAAAAAGGACCACCTCTTGTAAATACGTAAATGGCAGCTCAAAAAAGGACCACCTCTTGTAAATACGTAAACGGCAGCTCAAAAAATTACCACCTCTTGTAAATACGTAAACGGCAGCTCAAAAAATGACCACCTCTTGTGAATACAAAACGGCAGCTCAAAAAAGGACCACCATCTCTCGTGAATACAAAACGGCAGCTCAAAAAAGGACCACCACCTCTTGTAAATACAAAACGGCAGCTCAAAAAATGACCACCTCTTGTAAATACAAAACGGCAGCTCAAAAAAGGACCACCTCTTGTAAATACGTAAACGGCAGCTCAAAAAATGACCACCTCTTGTAAATACAAAACGGCAGCTCAAAAAATGACCACCTCTTGTAAATACAAAACGGCAGCTCAAAAAATGACCACCTCTTGTGAATACAAAACGGCAGCTCAAAAAAGGACCACCTCTTGTAAATACAAAACGGCAGCTCAAAAAAGGACCACCTCTTGTAAATACAAAACGGCAGCTCAAAAAATGACCACCTCTTGTAAATACGTAAACGGCAGCTCAAAAAAGGGCACATCTTACACGTAATTACAACGGCAACTTCCCCGTAGAAGTGTGATAACAAAGTATTAAAGCTTTCGTGACTGCATAAAATTACTCATTGGTTTTTTCGGTAAAGTCACGGATGTAGAAACGTTCGTGACCCCGTGATGCTTATTCACGGCCAAACGAAGGCGGCGTCTTTGGGTGGACAAGCAGCGACTTTAACATTATAAGACCTCCTTTGCCAGTAACAAGATATATAGGAATAGGTTTTACCCCTTTTAACTGGCACAAAAACTGACACCTTTATTCAAGGCATCGTGTTTGCAATAACCACAACACAAGCAGTCAAAATGCAAACAAAACAGACAACTCTGATAATAATATTGGCACTGTCCTTGAATTTGATTGGTCCACACCCAAGACGGATTTTCTTAGAGCCCCTTTAGTCTCCACTGGTGTTGGACCAGAAGACGCCAAAAGGCGTCACACAACTCAAAAACAGCGCACCATCAGAGTATTGAGGGCTCGGGTTGAGCATTTACATTATGAGACCTCCTTTGCCAGTAACAAGATATATAGGAATAGGTTTTACCCCTTTTAACTGGCACAAAAACTGACACCTTTATTCAAGGCATCATGTCTGCAATAACCACACCACAAGCAGTCAAAATGCAAACAAAAGAGACAACTCTGATAATAATAATATATCAAATTCAAGGACAGTGCGACTTGCGATGGAGGTCGTCTTAACTGCATCTCCGTCGCAAGTCGGAGACTACCCCCAGTACCCTGTATAGCCTCTTGTTAGAAGTGTGGAGGTGCTAACTACTCACCGTTCAGTAACCTGCATTGCCACCAGGTATCAAAGAGGGCAGTGCAGTGTTACGTGTGTAGTGTAGTGTATAGTAGTGTAGTGTATAATAGTGTATAGTAGTGTAGTGTATCATGTAGTATATAGTAGTGTATAGTGTAGTGTATAGTGTATAGTAGTGTAGTGTATAGTAGTGTATATTGTAATATAGTAGTGTATAGTGTAGTGTATAGTAGTGTATAGTGTAGTGTATAGTAGTGTATAGTGTAGTGTATAGTGTAGTGTATAGTGTAGTGTCGTAAGTCGGGGACTACCCCACTACCCTGTATAGCCTCTTGTTAGAAGTGTGGAGGTGCTAACTACTCACTGTTCAGTAACCTGCATTGCCACCAGGTATCAAAGGGGGCAGTGCAGTGTGACCTGTGTAGTGTATAGTGTAGTGTATAATAGTGTATAGTGTAGTGTAGTGTATCATGTAGTATATAGTAGTGTATAGTGTAGTGTATAATAGTGTATAGTGTAGTGTAGTGTATCATGTAGTATATAGTAGTGTATAGTGTAGTGTATAATAGTGTATAGTGTAGTGTAGTGTATCATGTAGTATATAGTAGTGTATAGTGTAGTGTATAGTGTAGTGTATAGTAGTGTAGTGTATAGTGTAGTGTATAGTGTAGTGTATAGTGTAGTCTATAGTAGTGTATAGTAGTGTATAGTGCAGTGTATAGTAGTGTAGTGTATCATGTAGAATACAGTAGTGTATAGTGTAGTGTATAGTAGTGTAGTGTATAGTAGTGTATATTGTAATCTAGTAGTGTATAGTGTAGTGTATAGTGTAGTGTATAGTGTAGTGTAATGTATAGTAGCGTAGTGTATAGTGTAGTGTATAGTGTAGTGTATAGAGGTGTATAGTGTAATGTATAGTGTAGTGTATCGTGCAGTGTATAGTGCAGTGTATAGTGTAGTGTATAGTGTAGTGTATAGTAGTGTATAGTGTAGTGTATAGTGCAGTGTATAGTAGTGTAGTGTATAGTGTAGTGTATAGTAGTGTAGTGTATAGTGTAGTGTATAGTGTAGTGTATAGTGTAGTGTATAGTAATGTATAGTGTAATGTATAGTGTAGTGTATAGTGCAGTGTATAATGCAGTGTATAGTGTAGTGTATAGTGTAGTGTATAGTGTAGTGTATAATGTAGTGTATAGTGTAGTGTATAGTGGTGTATAGTGCAGTGTATAGTAGTGTAGTGTATAGTGTAGTGTATAGTGCAGTGTATAGTAGTGTATAGTGTAGTGTATAGTGTATAGTAGTGTAGTGTATAGTAGTGTATATTGTAATATAGTAGTGTATAGTGTAGTGTATAGTAGTGTAGTGTATAGTGTAGTGTAATGTATAGTAGCGTAGTGTATAGTGTAGTGTATAGTGTAATGTATAGAGGTGTATAGTGTAATGTATAGTGTAGTGTATCGTGCAGTGTATAGTGCAGTGTATAGTGTAGTGTATAGTGTAGTGTATAGTGTAGTGTATAATGTAGTGTATAGTGTATAGTGTAGTGTATAGTGCAGTGTATAGTAGTGTAGTGTATAGTGTAGTGTATAGTGCAGTGTATAGTGCAGTGTATAGTAGTGTATAGTGTAGTGTATAGTGTATAGTAGTGTAGTGTATAGTAGTGTATATTGTAATATAGTAGTGTATAGTGTAGTGTATAGTAGTGTATAGTGTAGTGTAATGTATAGTAGTGTAGTGTATAGTGTAGTATATAGTGTAGTGTTTAGTGTAGTATAGTAGTGTATAGTGCAGTGTATAGTAGTGTAGTGTATAGTGTAGTGTATAATAGTGTAGTGTATAGTGTAGTGTATAGCAGTGTAGTGTATAGTGTAGTGTATAGTAGTGTAGTGTATAGTGTAGTGTATAGAGTAGTGTATAGCAGTTTAGTGTATAGTGTAGTGTATAGTAGTGTAGTGTATAGTGTAGTGTATAGTGTAGTATAATAGTGCATTGCCACCAGGTATCAAAGGGGCAGACGAGGTGAAATGGATCGTAGCCACAGTTTGGTAAGAACCAATCAGACAGTTCCACGTGGGGGTGTGTGATTGGTTGTACCTGGCCACAAACGGGTATAAGAAGGGTGAATTCTCTCCCTACACCAAGACCGAAGCCCGGGCTGAAGACTAGCTAGGACCCTGGACCCTGGACTCAGCCTCCCAGCCCTTCTGAGGGCTAAGGCTCGGCTTATCCAGTGGTCAAGACCCGCTGGGCCGGTGGTGTGGGTCAGACAGCCTCCCCTAGGTCCCAGCCTGAGGACTCTAGGATAGCGGTAGACGTGTGAGTAAGTCCCGCCAAGATAGGAGGCTGTGCCTCCTTAGGTATCAAGATAACTGTGTGTAGGTCACGCTAAGTACCTCCTTAGGTATCAAGACACCTGTGTGTAGGTCACGCTAAGTACCTCCTTAGGTATCAAGAGACCTGTGTGTAGGTCACGCCAAGTACCTCCTTAGGTATCAAGAGACTTGTGTGTAGGTCACGCTAAGTACCTCCTTAGGTATCAAGAGAGCTGTGTGTAGGTCACGCTAAGTACCTCCTTAGGTATCAAGAGACCTGTGTGTAGGTCACGCCAAGTACCTCCTTAGGTATCAAGAGACCTGTGTGTAGGTCACGCTAAGTACCTCCTTAGGTATCAAGAGAGCTGTGTGTAGGTCACGCTAAGTACCTCCTTAGGTATCAAGAGACCTTTGTGTAGGTCACGCTAAGTACCTCCTTAGGTATCAAGAGAGCTGTGTGTAGGTCACGCTAAGTACCTCCTTAGGTATCAAGAGAGCTGTGTGTAGGTCACGCTAAGTACCTCCTTAGGTATCAAGAGAGCTGTGTGTAGGTCACGCTAAGTACCTCCTTAGGTATCAAGACACCTGTGTGTAGGTCACGCTAAGTACCTCCTTAGGCATCAAGAAGACCAGTGTGTAGGTCACGCTAAGTACCTCCTTAGGTATCAAGAGAGCTGTGTGTAGGTCACACTAAGTACCTCCTTAGGGTATCTAGAGACCTGTGTGTAGGTCACGCTAAGTACCTCCTTAGGTATCAAGAGAGCTGTGTGTAGGTCACGCTAAGCACCTCCTTAGGTATCAAGAGACCTGTGTGTAGGTCACGCTAAGTACCTCCTTAGGTATCAAGGTGACCTGTGTGTGGGTCACGCTAAGTACCTCCTTAGGGTATCAAGAGAGCTGTGTGTAGCTCACGCTAAGTACCTCCTTAGGTATCAAGGTGACCTGTGTGTGGGTCACGCTAAGTACCTCCTTAGGTATCAAGGTGACCTGTGTGTAGGTCACGCTAAGTACCTCTTTAGGGTATCAAGAGACCTGTGTGTAGGTCACGCTAAGTACCTCCTTAGGTATCAAGAGAGCTGTGGGTAGGTCACGCTAAGTACCTCCTTAGGTACCAAGAGAACTGTGTGTGGGTCACGCTAAGTACCTCCTTAGGTACCAAGAGACCTGTGTGTAGGTCATGCTAAGCACCTCCTTAGGTATCAACAGACCTGTGTGTAGGTCACGCTAAGTACCTCCTTAGGTATCAACAGACCTGTGTGTAGGTCACGCTAAGTACCTCCTTAGGTATCAACAGACCTGTGTGTAGGTCATGCTAAGCACCTCCTTAGGTATCAACAGACCTGTGTGTAGGTCACGCTAAGTACCTCCTTAGGTATCAAGAGAGCTGTGTGTAGGTCACGCCAAGTACCTCCTTAGGTATCAAGAGAACTGTGTGTAGGTCACGCTAAGTACCTCTTAGGTATCAAGTGACCTGTGTGTAGGTCACGCTAAGTACCTCCTTAGGTATCAAGTGACCTGTGTGTAGGTCACGCTAAGTACCTCCTTAGGTATCAAGAGACCTGTGTGTAGGTCACGCTAAGTACCTCCTTAGGTATCAAGAGAGCTGTGTGTAGGTCCCGCTAAGTCCAGAGGCTGTGCCTCCTTAGGGTATCGGGTGAGGGGACCGTATACCCCTCTGTGTGTTAAGGATTGTGTAAGAGGAGTTTTACAATAAACAGATTGTGCTTCTGATTTAAAGCTTTCACGACTGCAGGGATTCATATTCTTGGTTCTTTCGGTAAAGTCACCACCACGTAGAAGGGAAACAATTAAATAATAAAAAATATAAAACAATAAAATTATTATTCTTGGTTCTTTCGGTAAAGTCACCACCACGTAGAAGGGAAACAATAAAATAATAAAAAATATAAAACAATAAAATTATTATTCTTGGTTCTTTCGGTAAAGTCACCACCACGTAGAAGGGAAACAATAAAATAATAAAAATATAAAACAATAAAATAATTATTCTTGGTTCTTTGGGTAAAGTCACCACCACGTAGAAGGGAAACAATAAAATAATAAAAATATAAAACAATAAAACTATTATTCTTGGTTCTTTTGGTAAAGTCACCACCACGTAGAAGGGAAACTATAAAATAATAAAAATATAAAACAATAAAATTATTATTCTTGGTTCTTTCGGTAAAGTCACCACCATGTAGAAGGGAAACAATAAAATAATAAAAATATAAAACAATAAAATTATTATTCTTGGTTCTTTGGGTAAAGTCACCACCACGTAGAAGGAAAACAATAAAATAATAAAAAATATTGTTTTTTATTATTTTATTGTTTCCCTTCTACATGACTTTACCGAAAGAACCAATAATAGGAGTGTGGCTCGTCAGAAGTTTATTCGTCATTATACAATGCTACATTACTATATTAGGTGCTTTCGTGACTGCAGGAATGACTCTTTGTCTTTTTTTCGGTAAAGTCACGTAGAAATAATAAAAACATAAAATTACATGATAGCGTACGACGTTTCGATTGCAACACAAGCAATCATCATCAGGTACAGAAGAGCTGCATTTAAGAGAGAGAGGGAAAACACATAACCGCAGATATCTATATGCACGGACAACTAAGTGGAGGATAACTAACACAGACACACCAGGGGACACAGAGAGAGACGGAGGTGCACACTAAATAAAAACAGGGTTCAGCAAAAATTTGGAAACCGTCTCTGTTGCTTGATATAGTTTCCAAATGTTTGCTAAACCCTGTTTTTATTTAGTGTGCACCTCCGTCTCTCTCTCTCTGTGTCCCCTGGTGTGTCTGTGTTAATCATCCTCTACCTAGGTGTCCGTGTATATATATCTGCGGTTACGTGTTTCCGCTCTCTCTCTCTTAAATGTAGCTCTTCTGTACCAGATGATGGCGATTGCCTGTGTTGCGATCGAAACGTCGTACGCTATTTCATAATTTTATTTTTCATCATTTCTACGTGACCTTACCGAAAAAAAAAAACACCAAAGAGTGCTACGTGAGCATGAAAAGCCTGATGGCGGACGCTTCCGTTGCGACCCCCCGCCTTATAAACGTCGTGATTTAATTCACTTCATTTCATGCCCACGTGATGGCTTCGCCGAGAGGCCCAGAGCGCCCGCTCGCCCCTGCAGTCACGACGGCCTCGAATCAAGCTTGATCCCCGGCGTCGTCGCGGAAATGCTGAGCGTGGCGGATTTTCAAAACAACTGCTCCGACAGAGCTGCCACTACCGCCCGCGTTCCTCCGCTACCCTCTCCTGTGCAAGGCCTTCCGGGGCCCACTTCAACGAGGGGCCCTGCCGGTTCTGCGGAGGCCGTCAAACGCGTCCGCCGATACATCGACAAAGGGGGGCTCTGACGTGTCGGCTTCTCGCCACGGAACGTGCGCACGCACACGCACACACACCGGCAGGCAATAACGAGGCCGTTTGAAGCAAGTGAAAAGCCACGTGGCGACCCGAGCCTTTGGCCCGTGCCCACAAACGGAACCGGCGGTCCGATCGATCCACGTAGAAGCTTCTTTGGGAGCTTCTCGGGGGAACGCCGGCAAAGAAGCCGGGGACCGACGGCTGACCAGGAGGGCGTCGCCGTGTTGATCACGCGTTGCTGTCGGGATCGCGTAGTGGGTGGCACTGAACAACAAAAACAACAACAACAACGACAACGACAATAATGATTTTTGATTTAAAGCTTTCGTGACTGCAGTAATTCATATTCTTAGCTCTTTCGGTAAAAGTCACGTTGAAGGGAAACAATAAAATAATAAAATATATATATAATAAATATTGTATTATTGTTATATATATTTTATTATTTCATTGTAACCCTTCAACGTGACTTTACCGAAAGAGCTAAGAACGACAATAATAATTGTTGACCTGACTTTTTGGCGGGGGGTCTCCCGCCAAAATGATTCATTTTTGCTGAATTCGTGGCTTGCCCCATCGAGGCGCGGAGCCAGGATTTTCAGGCCCCGGGTGACATTGGCTTTATATTTTGGTGATTTCGAAAACTTTTTTTTTAGTTTGTCCACGTTTGTTGTTGTTGTAGTGCGGAGTTAGACTGACGGCCTTAATCTAAAGTTGTCTTGTGGTTGTTGTTGTAGCACGGAGTTAGACTGACGGCCTTAATCTAAGTTGTCTTGTGGTTGTTGTTGTAGTACGGAATTAGACTGATGGCCTTAATCTAAGTTGTCTTGTTGTGGTTGTTGTTGTAGTACGGAGTTAGACTGACGGCCTTAATCTAAAGTTGTCTTGTTGTGGTTGTTGTTGTAGTACGGAGTTAGACTGATGGCCTTAATCTAAAGTTGTCTTGTGGTTGTTGTTGTAGTACGGAGTTAGACTGACGGCCTTAATCTAAGTTGTCTTGTGGTTGTTGTTGTTGTACGGAGATAGACTGACGGCCTTAATCTAAAGTTGTCTTGTTGTTGTTGTTGTAGTACGGAGTTAGACTGATGGCCTTAATCTAAGTTGTCTTGTGGTTGTTGTTGTAGTATGGAGTTAGACTGATGGCCTTAATCTAAAGTTGTCTTGTGGTTGTTGTTGTAGTACGGAGTTAGACTGACGGCCTTAATCTAAGTTGTCTTGTTGTGGTTGTTGTTGTAGTACGGAGTTAGACTGATGGCCTTAATCTAAGTTGTCTTGTGGTTGTTGTTATAGTACGGAGATAGACTGACGGCCTTAATCTAAAGTTGTCTTGTTGTTGTTGTAGTACGGAGTTAGACTGATGGCCTTAATCTAAGTTGTCTTGTTGTGGTTGTTGTTGTAGTACGGAGTTAGACTGACAGCGTTAATCTAAGTTGTCTTGTTGTGGTTGTTGCTGTAGTACGGAGTTAGACTGATGGCCTTAATCTAAAGTTGTCTTGTGGTGGTTGTTGTTGTAGTACGGAGTTAGACTGACGGCCTTAATCTAAGAAGTCTTGTGGTTGTTGTTGTAGTACGGAGTTAGACTGATGGCCTTAATCTAAGTTGTCTTGTGGTTGTTGTTGTAGTACGGAGTTAGACTGATGGCCTTAATCTAAAGTTGTCTTGTTGTTGTTGTAGTACGGAGTTAGACTGACGGCCTTAATCTAAGGTTGTCTTGTGGTTGTTGTAGTACGGAGTTAGACTGATGGCCTTAATCTAAAGTTGTCTTGTTGTGGTTGTTGTTGTAGTACGGAGTTAGGCTGACGCCCTTAATCTAAAGTTGTCTTGTGGTTGTTGTTGTAGTACGGAGTTAGACTGATGGCCTTAATCTAAGTTGTCTTGTGGTTGTTGTTGTAGTACGGAGTTAGACTGATGGCCTTAATCTAAGTTGTCTTGTGGTTGTTGTTGTAGTACGGAGTTAGACTGACGGCCTTAATCTAAGTTGTCTTGTTGTGGTTGTTGTTGTAGTACGGAGTTAGACTGATGGCCTTAATCTAAGTTGTCTTGTTGTGGTTGTTGTTGTTGTAGTGCGGAGTTAGACTGATGGCCTTAATCTAAGTTGTCTTGTGGTTGTTGTTGTAGTACGGAGTTAGACTGATGGCCTTAATCTAAGTTGTCTTGTTGTGGTTGTTGGTGTAGTACGGAGTTAGACTGATGGCCTTAATCTAAGTTGTCTTGTGATTGTTGTTGTTGTGCAGAGTTAGACTGACGGCCTTAATCTAAGTTGTCTTGTTGTGGTTGTTGTTGTTGTAGTACGGAGTTAGACTGACGGCCTTAATCTAAGTTGTGTTGTGGTTGTTGTTGTTGTTGTGGTTGTTGTTTAACTTTGCATCCCACTGGGATGTTGGTGTACACGGTGGCTTTATTCAGGAATTTTTCGCTGTTTTTTTTCCCCATGGATTTTCCGTTTTTGCAACAGTCAACACACAAAGTCGACTTTAAGATGTCTTTATTGTTCTTGTTTTTGTTGTTTTAATTGTTTGTGTGTCTGTTGTTGTTGTTGTTGCGCCCGGAGTCAAGAGCCGAACGGCTCACAGGGGCTATACCCAAAATAAATGAAACTGAAAACTGAATACTGAAATCTGTGATGCCATTGGAACCTCCTTTGCCAGTAGCAAGGAGTTTGCATTGACCACAATACCTGCGATCGGAATGCATAACAAAAACAACATAACTCTGTTATGAGACCTCCTTTGCCAGTAACAAGATATAGGAATAGGTTTTACCCTTTTAACTGGCACAAAAACTGACACCTTTATTCAAGGCATCATGTTTGCAATAACCACAACACAAGCAGTCAAAATGCAAACAAAAAAGACAACTCTGATAATAATATTGGCACTGTCCTTGAATTTGATTGGTCCACACCCGAGACGGCTTTTCTTCGAGTTAAAAGGGGTAAACCCTATTCCTATATCTTGTTACTGGCAAAGGAGGTCTCATAATGTAAATGCTCACCCCGAGCCCTCAATACTCTGATGGTGCGCTGTTTTTGAGTTGTGTGACGCCTTTTGGCGTCTTCTGGTCCAACACCAGTGGAGACTAAAGGGCTCTAAGAAAATCCGTCTCGGGTGTGGACCAATCAAATTCAAGGACAGTGCCAATATCATTATCAGAGTTGTCTGTTTTTGTGTTGCATTTTGACTGCTTGTGTTGTGGTTATTGCAAACATGATGCTTTGAATAAAGGTGTCAGTTTTTGTGCCAGTTAAAAGGGTAAAACCTATTCCTCCAACATAACTCTGATTATTTTGATTTAAAGCTTTCGTGACTGCAGTGATTCATATTCTTGGTTCTTTCGGTAAAGTCACCACCACGTAGAAGGGAAACAATAAAATAATAAAAATATAAAACAATAAAATTATTATTCTTGGTTCTTTGGGTAAAGTCACCACCACGTAGAAGGGAAACAATAAAATAATAAAACTATAAAACAATACAATTATTATTCTTGGTTCTTTGGGTAAAGTCACCACCATGTAGAAGGGAAACAATAAAATAATAAAAATATAAAACAATAAAATTATTATTCTTGGTTCTTTGGGTAAAGTCACCACCACGTCGAAGGGAAACAATAAAAAATATAAAAATATAAAGCAATATAATTATTGTAAAACAATAAAATTATTATTATTGGTTCTTTGGCTAATGTCACCACCACGTAGAAGGAAAACAATAAAATAATAAAAACTATAAAACAATAAAATTATCACGCCGTTTCGACTGCAACACGAAGAAGCAATCATCATCAGGTGTGAAAACCACAGCAATAATTTTATTGTTTCATATATATTTTTTTATTGTTTCCCTTCTACGTGACTTTACCGAAAGAACCAAGAATATAAGTTACTCATCGGTTTTTTTCGGTAAAGTCACGTATGTAGAAACACCATAAAATTATATTAAAATAAAATAAATCAATCACGACGTGGTTTTAACCCTTTTATCTTCCGATACCTTATCGTACATGATCAGAGTCACGTTTTTTTTGTTTGCTTGGATTCCGACCGCAGGTATTGTGGTCAATGCAAACACGACTCCTTGTAGCGGAAAAAAAGGTCGTCAGTTTTGTTGCCAGATTAAAAGGGTTAAACAACAATTATCATTTTGATTTAAAGCTTTCGTGACTGCAGTAATTCATATTCTTAGTTTTTTCGGTAAAGTCACGTTGAAGAGAAACAACAAATTAATAAAATATATATAAAACAATAAAAAAAAATCTCACGACGTTTCGACCATAACTCAAACGGTCGTCTTCAGTTATTGAGTTATGGTCGAAACGTCGTGAGAATTTTTTTATTGTTTTATATATATTTTATTAATGTGTTGTTTCTCTTCAACGTGACTTTACCGAAAAAAACTAAGAATAATAATAATAACAATTATCATGTGCTACTACGCCTTACAGCTTCTTACATTTACTTTGGAAAATTAACCTACGAAAATCTTGGGAGACATTGAGACTACAAATGTGGTAATTTTTGTTATTCCTTGATGCGCCTGGCGGTACTGGGAAGACCTTTGTTTTCAAACTGCTCCTCGCTAAGGCTCGTCGGAGAGGGAAAATTGGTCCTGCTGTGGCATCATCGGGGATTGCTGTGTAAGTCGATATGTGTGTGTGTAAGTCGAAGGGTGTGTGTGTGTAAGTCGATGTGGGTGTGTGTGTAAGTATAAGGGTGTGTGTGTAAGTCGATGTGGGTGTGTGAGTCTATGTGTGTGTGTGTGAGTCTATGTGTGTGTGTGTGAGTCTATGTGTGTGTGTGTAAGTCGCTGTGTGTGTGTGTAAGTCGAAGTGTGTGTGTGTGTCTGTGTGTGTAAATCGATGTGTGTGTGTGTAAGTCGAAGGGTGTGTGTAAGTCGAAGTGTGTGTGTAAGTCTATGTGTGTGTGTAAGTCGAAGGGTGTGTGTGTGTGTGTAAGTCGAAGGGTGTGTGTAAGTCGCTGTGTGTGTAAGTCGATGTGTGTGTGTGTAAGTCGAAGGGTGTGTGTGTGTAAGTCGATGTGGGTGTGTGTGTAAGTATAAGGGTGTGTGTGTAAGTCGATGTGGGTGTGTGAGTCTATGTGTGTGTGTGTGAGTCTATGTGTGTGTGTGTGAGTCTATGTGTGTGTGTGTAAGTCGCTGTGTGTGTGTGTAAGTCGAAGTGTGTGTGTGTGTCTGTGTGTGTAAATCGATGTGTGTGTGTGTAAGTCGAAGGGTGTGTGTAAGTCGAAGTGTGTGTGTAAGTCTATGTGTGTGTGTAAGTCGAAGGGTGTGTGTGTGTGTGTGTAAGTCGAAGGGTGTGTGTAAGTCGCTGTGTGTGTAAGTCGATGTGTGTGTGTGTAAGTCGATGTGTGTGTAAGTCGAAGGGTGTGTGTGTAAGTCTATGTGTGTGTCAGTCGCTGTGTGTGTGTAAGTCCATATGTGTGTGTGTGAGTCTATGTGTGTGTGTGAGTCTATGTGTGTGTGGCAGTCGATGTGTGTGTGTGTAAGTCTGTGTGTGTGTGTGAGTCTATGTGTGTGTGAGTCTATGTGTGTGTGTAAGTCGATGTGGGTGTGTAAGTCGAAGTGTGTGTGTAAGTCGAAGTTTGTGTGTAAGTCTATGTGTGTGTAAGTCTATGTGTGTGTGTCTATGTTTGTGTGTAAGTCGATGTGTGTGTGTAAGTCGATGTGGGTGTGTAAGTCGAAGTGTGTGTGTAAGTCTATGTGTGTGTGTAAGTCGAAGGGTGTGTGTAAGTCGATGTGGGTGTGTAAGTCGAAGTGTGTGTGTAAGTCGATGTGGGTGTGTAAGTCGAAGTGTGTGTGTAAGTCGATGTGGGTGTGTCAGTCGCTGTGTGTGTGTAAGTCCATATGTGTGTGTGTGTGAGTCTATGTGTGTGTGTGAGTCTATGTGTGTGTGGCAGTCGATGTGTGTGTGTGTAAGTCTGTGTGTGTGTGTGCGTCTATGTGTGTGTGAGTCTATGTGTGTGTGTAAGTCGATGTGGGTGTGTAAGTCGAAGTGTGTGTGTAAGTCGAAGTTTGTGTGTAAGTCTATGTGTGTGTAAGTCTATGTGTGTGTGTCTATGTTTGTGTATAAGTCGATGTGTGTGTGTAAGTCGATGTGGGTGTGTAAGTCGAAGTGTGTGTGTAAGTCTATGTGTGTGTGTAAGTCGAAGGGTGTGTGTAAGTCGATGTGGGTGTGTAAGTCGAAGTGTGTGTGTAAGTCGATGTGGGTGTGTAAGTCGAAGTGTGTGTGTAAGTCGATGTGGGTGTGTAAGTCGAAGTGTGTGTGTAAGTCTATGTGGGTGTGTAAGTCGAAGTGTGTGTGTGTAAGTCGAAGTGTGTGTGTAAGTAGATGTGTGTGTGTAAGTCGATGTGTGTGTGTAAGTCGAAGTGTGTGTGTAAGTCGATGTGGGTGTGTAAGTCGAAGGGTGTGTGTAAGTCGATGTGGGTGTGTAAGTCGAAGTGTGTGTGTAAGTCGAAGTGTGTGTGTAAGTCGAAGTGTGTGTGCAAGTCGAAGGGTGTGTGTAAGTCGATGTGGGTGTGTAAGTCGAAGTGTGTGTGTAAGTCGAAGTGTGTGTGTAAGTCGATGTGGGTGTGTAAGTCGAAGGGTGTGTGTAAGTCGATGTGGGTGTGTAAGTCGAAGTGTGTGTGTGTAAGTCTATGTGGGTGTGTAAGTCGAAGTGTGTGTGTAAGTCGATGTGTGTGTGTGTGTAAGTCGAAGTGTGTGTGTAAGTCGAAGTGTGTGTGTAAGTCTACGTGTGTGTGTAAGTCGAAGGGTGTGTGTAAGTCGATGTGGGTGTGTAAGTCGAAGTGTGTGTGTGTGTGTGTGTAAGTCTACGTGGGTGTGTAAGTCGAAGTGTGTGTGTAAGTCGATGTGGGTGTGTAAGTCGAAGTGTGTGTGTGTAAGTCTATGTGGGTGTGTAAGTCGAAGTGTGTGTGTAAGTCGATGTGTGTGTGTAAGTCGATGTGTGTGTGTAAGTCGAAGTGTGTGTAAGTCGAAGTGTGTGTGTAAGTCGATGTGGGTGTGTAAGTCGAAGTGTGTGTGTGTGTGTGAGTCTATGTGTGTGTGTGTTAGTCTATGTGTGTGTGTAAGTCGAAGGGTGTGTGTGTGAGTATATGTGTGTGTGTAAGTCGATGTGTGTGTGTGTGTGTGAGTCTATGTGTGTGTGTGTTAGTCTATGTGTGTGTGTGTAAATCGAAGGGTGTGTGTGTGAGTATATGTGTGTGTGTAAGTCGATGTGTGTGTGTGTGAGTCTATGTGTGTGTGAGTCTATGTGTGTGTGTGTCGATGTGTGTGTGTGTAAGTCGATGTGTGTGTAAGTCGAAGGGTGTGTGTGAGTCTATGTGTATGCGTGAGTCGCTGTGTGTGTGTAAGTCGATGTGTGTGTGTAAGTCGATGTGTGTGTGTCGATGTGTGTGTGTGTGAGAGTCTATGTGTGTGTCAGTCGCTGTGTGTGTGTCAGTCGCTGTGTGTGTGTTAGTAGATGTGTGTGTGTGTAAGTCCAAGTGTGTGTGTCAGTCGCTGTGTGTGTGTTAGTCGATGTGTGTTTGTGTGTGTGTGTAAGTCCAAGTGTGTGTGTAAGTCCATGTGTGTGTATGTCAGTCGCTGTGTGTGTAAGTCGATGTGTGTGTGTTTGAGTCAATGTGTGTGTAAGTCGATGTGTGTGTGTGTGTGTCAGTCGCTGTATGTGTGTTAGCCGATGTGTGTGCATGGCTCCATGTGAGTGTGGAAGTCACTGTGTGTGTGTGTGTGTCTATGTGTGTAAGTCCATATGTGTGTGTGTCAGTCGCTGTGTGTGTGTAAGTTAATGTGTGTGTGTGTGAGTCGATATGTGTAACTCCATGTGTGTGCATCTAAAGTCCATGTCTGTGTGTGTGAGCCCATATGTGTGTGTAAAGGCCAATGTGTGTGTGAGTCTATGTATGTGTGTGAGTCGCTGTATGTGTGTGAGTCGCTGTATGTGTGTACGTCGATTTGTGTGTGTAACTCCAAGTGTGTGCATCTAAAGTCCATGTCTGTGTGTGTGTGTGCATCTAAAGTCCATGTCTGTGTGTGTGAGCCCATATGTGTATGTGTGTGTGTACAGGTCAATGTGTGTGTGAGCCCATATGTGTGTGTGTACAGGCCAATGTGTGTGTGAGTCTATGTATGTGTGTGAGTCGCTGTATGTGTGTGAGTCGCTGTATGTGTGTACCTCGATTTGTGTGTGTAACTCCAAGTGTGTGCATTTAAAGTCAATGTCTGTGTGTGTGAGCCCATATGTGTATGTGTGTGTGTAAAGGCCAATGTGTGTGTGAGTCTATGTATGTGTGTGAGTCGCTGTATGTGTGTACGTCGATTTGTGTGTGTAACTCCAAGTGTGTGCATCTAAAGTCCATGTCTGTGTGTGTGAGCCCATATGTGTATGTGTGTGTAGGGCAATGTGTGTGTGAGTCTATGTATGTGTGTGTGTCGCTGTATGTGCGTACGTCGATTTGTGTGTGTAACTCCAAGTGTGTGCATCTAAACTCCATGTCTGTGTGTGTGAGCCCATATGTGTGTGTGTGTACAGGCCAATGTGTGTGTGAGTCTATGTATGTGTGTGTCTATGTGAGTCGATGTGTTAGCGAGCTGCGCTATGAACCTGGCGACCCGGGTTCGATTCCCGCTCACGGCCAACACCAGTGACGATTATCTGAACCGGTCCCGAGCCTCCCCTAGGTCGACTCAGCCTCAAATGAGTACCTGGTGCGGTGTGTAAACATTGCCACTAGGGAGACAAAGGCGGTCGGGCGTGGTGCTGGCCACCCACCCCCTCGTGTACCGTTACCGGCCTTCATAGGTGCTCGCTAACAGCACTTGCCCCTACAGTCTGTTAAGGCTACATGGGGGATCTTTATCTTTGTGTGTGTGTAAGTCCATGTGTGTGTCTCTTAATCGATATGTATGTGTGTGTAAGTCCATATGTGTGGGTCCATGTGAGTGTGTATAAGTCTATTTGTGTGTGTAACTCCATGTGTGTGCATCTAAAGTGGATGCCTGTGTGTGTGAGTCCATATTATGTGTGTGTAAGTCAATGTGTGCTACTCGCTACTAACAGCACTTGCCCCTACAGCCCTGCTGGAGGCTACCTGGGGGAGCTTTGTCTGTGTGTGGTGTGTGTAGTACATAGACACTGCTGCTGCTACTCGCTACCAACAGCACTTGCCCCTACAGCCTTGCTAGAGGCTACCTGGAGTAGCTTTGTCTGTGTGTGGTGTGTGTAGTACATAGACACTGCTGCTGCTAATCGCTAGCTGACAGCACTTGCCCCTACAGCCCTGCTGGAGGCTACCTGGGGGAGCTTTGTACCGTGTCTTTTTTAATCGGTGCATTCTCCTTTGGCAGCCGTTCCACCCGCTGGCGCGAGGCGACCCCCGCCCACCCACCCCCACCGCTCAACGCTGTGGGGGGCGGGGCCAGGAGGAGGTGGAGCTGATGCGGTGCATGTCAATTCGGCCACGCACCGCGGCTTGCCTTGATTAAAGCTGGGGTTGAGTGTTAAGGAAGCGATGGCTAATTGGTTAATGAGTTAAAATGGGCCACGCTAATGGGTTGATGAGTTAATAACGAAGCGGCCTGGATCGTTGGGGGGGTCGAAATTGGTTCCAAAATTACCCCGTGGCACGAACGAGCCCGCGACGAACAAAAACGTGGAAAATAAAATTAAAGTTTTCTAATTAATACCATCTTTTATTTAACCATTGGTGACCCACCACCACCACCACTACCCCCATTGAGATTCACCATCTCTAGTGACTCACATCCTTTATTTAACCATTGGTGACCCACCACCATTGAGATTCACCATCTCTAGTGACTCACATCCTTTATTTAACCATTGGTGACCCAGCACCACCACTACCCCCATTGAGATTCACCATCTCTAGTGACTCACATCCTTTATTTAACCATTGGTGACCCACCACCACCACCACCACACCCATTGAGATTCACCATCTCTAGTGACTCACATCCTTTATTTAACCATTAGAGACCCACCACCACCCCCATTGAGATTCACCATATCTAGTGACTCACATCCTTTATTTAACCATTGGTGACCCACCACCACTTCCCCCATTGAGATTGACCATCTCTAGTGACTCACATCCTTTATTTAACCATTGGTGACCCACCACCATTGAGATTCACCATCTCTAGAGACTCACATCCTTTATTTAACCATTGGTGACCCACCACCACCACCACCCCCATTGAGATTCACCATCTCTAGAGACTCACATCCTTTATTTAACCATTCGTGACCCACCACCACCACCACCATTGAGATTCACCATCTCTAGTGACTCACATCCTTTATTTAACCATTGGTGACCCACCACCACCCCCATTGAGATTCACCATCTCTAGTGACTCACATCCTTTATTTAACCATTGGTGACCCACCACCACCATTGAGATTCACCATCTCTAGAGACTCACATCCTTTATTTAACCATTGGTGACCCACCACCACCATTGAGATTCACCATCTCTAGTGACTCACATCCTTTATTTAACCATTGGTGACCCACCACCACCACCCCCTTTGAGATTCACCATCTCTAGTGACTCACATCCTTTATTTAACCATTGGTGACCCACCACCAACACCACCATTGAGATTCACCATCTCTAGAGACTCACATCATTTATTTAACCATTGGTGACCCACCACCACCACTACCCCCATTGAGATTCACCATCCCTAGTGACTCACATCCTTTATTTAACCATTAGAGCTCCACCACCACCATTGAGATTCACCATCTCTAGTGACTCACATCCTTTAATTAACCATTGGTGACCCACCACCACCATTGAGATTCACCATCTCGAGAGACTCACATCCTTTATTTAACCATTGGTGACCCACCAACATCCCCATTGAGATTCACCATCTCTAGTGACTCACATCTTTTATTCAACCATTGGTGACCCTCCACCACCACCACCATTGAGATTCACCATCTCTAGTGACTCACATCCTTTATTTAACCATTGGTGACCCACCACCACCCGCATTGAGATTCACCATCTCTAGTGACTCACATCCTTTATTTAACCATTGGTGACCCACAACCCCCATTGAGATTCACCATCCCTACTGAATCACATCCTTTATTTAACCATTGGTGACCCACCACCACCCCCATTGAGATTCACCATCTCTAGAGACTCACATCCTTTATTTAACCATTGGTGACCCACCACCACCACCACCCATTGAGATTCATCATCCCTAGTGACTCACATCCTGTATTTAACCATTGGTGACCCACCACCACCCCCATTGAGATTCACCATCTCTAGTGACTCACATCCTTTATTTAACCATTGGTAACCCACCACCACCACCCCCATTGAGATTCACCATCTCTAGAGACTCACATCCTTTATTTAACCATTGGTGACCCACCACCACCACCCCCATTGAGATTCACCATCTCTAGAGACTCACATCCTTTATTTAACCAATGGTGACCCACCACCACCACTACCCCATTGAGATTCACCATCTCTAGAGACTCACATCCTTTATTTAACCATTGGTGACCCACCACCACCACCCCCATTGAGATTCACCATCTCTAGAGACTCACATCCTTTATTTAACCATTGGTGACCCACCACCACCCCCATTGAGATTCACCATCTCTAGAGACTCACATCCTTTATTTAACCATTGGTGACCCACCACCACCCCCATTGAGATTTAGCATGTCTAGTGACTCACATCCTTTATTTAACCATTGGTGACCCACCACCACCATTGAGATTCACCATCTCTAGTGATCCACATCCTTTATTTAACCATTGGTGACCCACCACCACCCCCATTGAGATTCACCATCTCTAGTGACTCACATCCTTTATTTAACCATTGGTGACCCACCACCACCCCCATTGAGATTCACCATCTCTAGAGACTCACATCCTTTATTTAACCATTGGTGACCCACCACCACCACTACCACCATTGAGATTCACCATCTCTAGTGACTCACATCCTTTATTTAACCATTGGTGACCCACCACCACCACTCCCATTGAGATTCACCATCTCTAGTGACTCACATCCTTTATTTAACCATTGGTGACCCACCACCACCACCACCCTCATTGAGATTCACCATCTCTAGTGACTCACATCCTTTATTTAACCATTGGTGACCCACCACCACCATTGAGATTCACCATCTCTAGTGACTCACATCCTTTATTTAACCATTGGTGACCCACCACCACCACCCCCATTGAGATTCACCATCTCTAGTGACTCACATCCTTTATTTAACCATTGGTGACCCACCACCACCATTGAGATTCATCATCTCTAGTGACTCACATCCTTTATTTAACCATTGGTGACCCACCACCACCATTGAGATTCATCATCTCTAGTGACTCACATCCTTTATTTAACCATTGGTGACCCACCACCACCATTGAGATGCACCATCTCTAGTGACTCACATCCTTTATTTAACCATTGGTGACCCACCACCACCACCATTGAGATTCACCATCACTAGTGACTAACATCCTTTATTTAACCATTGGTGACCCACCACCACCACCCCATTGAGATTCACCATCCCTAGTGACTCACATCCTTTATTTAACCATTGGTGACCCACCAACATTGACATTCACCATCTCTAGTGACTCACATCCTTTATTTAACCATTGGTGACCCACCACCCACATTGAGATTCACCATCTTTAGTGACTCACATCCTTTATTTAACCATTGGTGACCCACCACCACCATTGAGATTCACCATCTCTAGTGACTCACATCCTTTATTTAACCATTGGTGACACACCACCACCATTGAGATTCACCATCTCTAGTGACTCAAATCCTGTATTTAACCATTGGTGACCCACCACCACCACCCCATTGACATTCACCATCTGTAGTGACTCACATCCTTTATTTAACCATTGGTGACCCACCACCTCCATTGAGATTCACCATCTCTAGTGACTCACATCCTTTATTTAACTATTGGTGACCCACCACCACCACCACACCCATTGAGATTCACCATCTCTAGTGACTCACATCCTTTATTCAACCATTGGTGACCCACCACCAACACCCCCATTGAGATTCCTCATCTCTAGACTCACATCCTTTATTTAACCATTGGTGACCCAACACCACCACACCCATTGAGATTCAGGATCTCTAGAGAGTCACATCCTTTATTTAACCATTGGTGACCCACCACCACCCCCATTGAGTTTCACCATCTCCAGTAACTCATCCCTTATTTAACCATTGGTGACCCACCACTACCCCATTGAGATTCACCATCTCTAGAGACTCACATCCTTTATTTAACCATTGGTGACCCACCACCACCATTCAGATTCACCATCTCTAGTGACTCACATCCTTTATTTAACCATTGGTGACCCACCACCACCACCATTGAGATTCACCATCTCTAGAGACTCACATCCTTTATTTAACCATTGGTGACCCACCACCACCACCCCATTGAGATTCACCATCTCTAGTGACTCACATCCTTTATTTAACCATTGGTGACCCACCACCACCACCATTGAGATTCACCATCTCTAGTGACTCAAATCCTTTATTTAACCATTGGTGACCCACCACCCCCATTGAGATTCACCATCTCTAGTGACTCACATCCTTTATTTAACCATTGGTGACACACCACCACCATTGAGATTCACCATCTCTAGTGACTCACATCCTTTATTTAACCATTGGTGACCCACCACCACCACCCCATTGACATTCACCATCTGTAGTGACTCACATCCTTTATTTAACCATTGGTGACCCACCACCTCCATTGAGATTCACCATCTCTAGTGACTCACATCCTTTATTTAACTATTGGTGACCCACCACCACCACACCCATTGAGATTCACCATCTCTAGTGACTCACATCCTTTATTCAACCATTGGTGACCCACCACCAACACCCCCATTGAGATTCCTCATCTCTAGACTCACATCCTTTATTTAACCATTGGTGACCCAACACCACCACACCCATTGAGATTCAGGATCTCTAGAGAGTCACATCCTTTATTTAACCATTGGTGACCCACCACCACCCCCATTGAGTTTCACCATCTCCAGTAACTCATCCTTTATTTAACCATTGGTGACCCACCACTACCCCCATTGAGATTCACCATCACTGGTGACTCACATCCTTTATTTAACCATTGGTGACTCACCACCACCATTCAGATTCACCATCTCTAGTGACTCACATCCTTTATTTAACCATTGGTGACCCACCACCACCACCATTGAGATTCACCATCTCTAGAGACTCACATCCTTTATTTAACCATTGGTGACCCACCATCACCACCCCATTGAGATTCACCATCTCTAGTGACTCACATCCTTATTTAACCATTGGTGACCCACCACCACCACCCCTATTGAGATTCACCATCTCTAGTGTCTCACATCCTTTATTTAACCATTGGTGACCCACCACCACCATTGAGATTCACCATCTCTAGTGACTCACATTCTTTATTTAACCATTGGTAACCCACCACCACCATTGAGATTCACCATCTCTAGTGACTCACATCCTTTATTTAACCATTGGTAACCCACCACCACCCCCATTGACATTCACCATCACTAGTGACTCAAATTCTTTATTTAACCATTGGTGACCCATCGCCACCCCCATTGAGATTGACCATCTCTAGCGACTCACATCCTTTATTTAACCATTGGTGACTCACCACCACCACCCCCATTGAGATTGACCATCTCTAGTGACTCACATCCTTTATTTAACCATTGGTAACCCCCCACCACCACCCCCATTGACATTCACCATCTCTAGTGACTCACATCCTTTATTTAACCATTGGTGACCCACCACCACCATTCAGATTCACCATCTCTGGTGACTCACATCCTTTATTTAACCATTGGTGACCCACCACCACCCCAATTGAGATGCACCATCTCTAGAGACTCACATCCTTTATTTAACCATTGGTGACCCACCACCACCACCCACATTGAGATTCACCATCTCTAGAGACTCACATCCTTTATTTAACCATTGGTGACCCACCACCACCACCCACATTGAGATTCACCATCTCTAGTGACTCACATCCTTTATTTAACCATTGGTGACCCACCACCACCACCATTGAGATTCACCATCTCTAGTGACTCACATCCTTTATTTAACCATTGGTGACCCACCACGCCCATTGAGATTCACCATCTCTAGTGACTCACATCCTTTATTTAACCATTGGTGACCCACCACCACCACCATTGAGATTCACCATCTCTAGTGACTCACATCCTTTATTTAACCATTGGTGACCCACCACCACCACCATTGAGATTCACCATCTCTAGTGACTCACATCCTTTATTTAACCATTGGTGACCCACCACCACCACCCCTATTGAGATTCACCATCTCTAGTGTCTCACATCCTTTATTTAACCATTGGTGACCCACCACCACCATTGAGATTCACCATCTCTAGTGACTCACATCCTTTATTTAACCATTGGTAACCCACCACCACCCCCATTGACATTCACCATCACTAGTGACTCAAATTCTTTATTTAACCATTGGTGACCCATCGCCACCCCCATTGAGATTGACCATCTCTAGAGACTCACATCCTTTATTTAACCATTGGTGACTCACCACCACCACCCCCATTGAGATTGACCATCTCTAGTGACTCACATCCTTTATTTAACCATTGGTAACCCCCCACCACCACCCCCATTGACATTCACCATCTCTAGTGACTCACATCCTTTATTTAACCATTGGTGACCCACCACCACCACCATTCAGATTCACCATCTCTGGTGACTCACATCCTTTATTTAACCATTGGTGACCCACCACCACCCCAATTGAGATGCACCATCTCTAGAGACTCACATCCTTTATTTAACCATTGGTGACCCACCACCACCACCCACATTGAGATTCACCATCTCTAGAGACTCACATCCTTTATTTAACCATTGGTGACCCACCACCACCACCCACATTGAGATTCACCATCTCTAGTGACTCACATCCTTTATTTAACCATTGGTGACCCACCACCACCACCATTGAGATTCACCATCTCTAGTGACTCACATCCTTTATTTAACCATTGGTGACCCACCACCCCCATTGAGATTCACCATCTCTAGTGACTCACATCCTTTATTTAACCATTGGTGACCCACCACCATTGAGATTCACCATCTCTAGTGACTCACATCCTTTATTTAACCATTGGTGACCCACCACCACCACCATTGAGATTCACCATCTCTAGTGACTCACATCCTTTATTTATCCATTGGTGACCCACCACCACCATTGAGATTCACCATCTCTAGTGACTCACATCCTTTATTTAACCATTGGTGACCCACCACCACCCCATTGACATTCACCATCTGTAGTGACTCACATCCTTTATTTAACCATTGGTGACCCACCACCTCCATTGAGATTCACCATCTCTAGTGACTTACATCCCTTATTTAACTATTGGTGACCCACCACCACCACCACACCCATTGAGATTCACCATCTCTAGTGACTCACATCCTTTATTTAACCATTGGTGACCCACCACCACCCCATTGAGATTCACCATCTCTAGTGACTCACATCCTTTATTTAACCATTGGTGACCCACCACCACCACCCCTATTGAGATTCACCATCTCTAGTGTCTCACGTCCTTTATTTAACCATTGGTGACCCACCACCACCCCCATTGAGATTCACCATCACTAGTGACTCACAACCTTTATTTAACCATTGGTGACTCACCACCACCATTCAGATTCACCATCTCTGGTGACTCACATCCTTTATTTAACCATTGGTGACCCACCACCACCCCCATTGAGATTCACCATCTCTAGAGACTCACATCCTTTATTTAACCATTGGTGACCCACCACCACCATTGAGATTCACCATCTCTAGTGATTCACATCCTTTATTTAACCATTGGTGACCCACCAACACCCCCATTGACATTCACCATCTCTAGAGACTCACATCCTTTATTTAACCATTGGTGACCCACCACCCCCATTGAGATTCACCATCTCTAGTGACGCACATCCTTTATTTAACCATTGGTGACCCACCACTACCACCACCATTGAGATTCACCATCTCTAGTGACTCACATCCTTTATTTAACCATTGGTGACCCACCACCAACACCACCATTGAGATTCACCATGTCTAGAGACTCACATCCTTTATTTAACCATTGGTGACCCACCACCAACACCACCATTGAGATTCACCATCTCTAGTGACTCACATCCTTTATTTAACCATTGGTGACCCACCACCACCATTGAGATTCACCATCTCTAGTGACTCACATCCTTTATTTAACCATTGGTGACCCACCACCACCATTGAGATTCACCATCTCTAGTGACTCACATCCTTTATTTAACCATTGGTGACCCACCACCACCCCTATTGAGATTCACCATCTCTAGTGACTCACATCCTTTATTTAACCATTGGTGACCCACCACCACCATTGAGATTCACCATCTCTAGTGACTCACATCCTTTATTTAACCATTGGTGACCCACCACCACCACCCCATTGAGATTCACCATCTCTAGAGACTCACATCCTTTATTTAACCATTGGTGACCCACCACCACCACACCCATTGAGATTCACCATCTCTAGTGACTCACATCCTTTATTTAACCATTGGTGACCCACCACCACCATTGAGATTCACCATCTCTAGTGACTCACATCCTTTATTTAACCATTGGTGACCCACCACCACCACCCCATTGAGATTCACCATCTCTAGAGACTCACATCCTTTATTTAACCATTGGTGACCCACCACCACCACCCTATTGACATTCACCATCTCTAGTGACGCACATCTCAAGGAGTTCCCGTTGGCAATGACGTCACTCGGTAAGGTACCCGCCGTGACGTCACATCAGGTAACCCCCCCCTCCCTTTCCCCCCTCTGATTTCACCGCGCAGGCGCGTGCGACGACGCGATGACGTCACCCCCGACGTGTGCGGGGATTTCTCACGTTCGTGCGTGGTGACGTCACCGCAGCATCGTTCGCCTCTCATCATGGCCGAGGTGACGTCATCACGCCAACGATTTTCCTCGCCCCTCCCCCCCCGCCCCGCCGATCTCTTCCGCTCCCAGCGACCGAGTTACGTGCGGGGGCTACGCGCGCTTGGTGACGTCACCACGCACGGCATGCGCGTTGACGTCACCGCGCGTCCGTTGCGCTGCGACGTCACCACGCACGACGCGGCGCGTCCCCCGCGATCGATCCGTTTACTTGCGGTGGGGGGCTACTCGCGCGTGGTGACGTCACCACGCACGCCCTTGCGCGTTGACGTCACCGCGCACGCGTTGCGCTGCGACGTCACCACGCCAACTCACGTCCCCCGCGATCTACCCGTTTACATGCGGGGGGGGGGGGTGGGAGACTTACGCTACGCGCGCGTGCTGACGTCACCACGCACGCCCTTGCGCGTTGACGTCACCTCGCGCGCGTTTCGCTGCGACGTCACCACGCCAACTCGCGTCCCCCGCGATCTACCCGTTTACATGCGGGGGGGGGGGTGGTGGGAGACTTACGCTACGCGCGCGTGCTGACGTCACCACGCACGCCCTTGCGCGTCGACGTCACCGCGCGCGCGTTGCGCGTTGACGTCACCACGCACGAAGCGGAACTGTCGGGGCGGTTTTTGTGTGCGCCTCGGCCTCATAACGGTTGGTGGCTTGGGGGCGATGGTGGCGTTATAATCGCGGCTGTCTGCTGACGATTGTTGCGACACAAACATTTTTTATTTCGACAAGGAAACTTCGGTAACGAGTTTATTGTTTGTCCTCGTCGCTTGCTGTCGATGTTGTTATTTTTGTTTTATTTTTAAACGCCCCAAAACAGTTCTTTTCGAACGTCTTACCCCACCCCCCCATCTCCCGTTCTATCTCGGCGTCTCATCTCCCGTGATGTCCGTTTGCTGAGGGGGGCCGCGTTGACGTTTCGACGTTTCGCGCCTTCAGCCTATTTGGTGGTGGCGGTTTTAAAATGTTAATGAATAAGCTTCAAGTGTTGCTCATTGTCATTAAGGTGGTTGTTTTATATTGAATATTATCGCGTTCACAGACATCCTCGTTACCGTTGTACAATTATAGTAATTATTATTGTACAATTATAATTATTATTGTTGTACAATTATAATAATTAGAATTAGTATTGTACAATTATTATCATTGTACAATTGTAATTGTTGTACAATAATTATTGTACGTATTATTGTACAATAAATACAATAATTATTGTACAATAGTTATTGTACAATGAATACAATAATTATTATTGTACTTATTGTGCAATAATTAATAATAATAACAATCGTACAAGTCAAGATTGGTACAATAAAGTTGTCATTGTAATTATTGTACAATAATAACAATTGTACACAGTCAAGATTTGTACAATAATGTTGTCATTGTAATTATTGTACAATAATAACAATTGTACAGGTCAACATTTGTACAATAATGTTGTCATTGTAATTATTGAACAATAATAACAATCGTTCAACTCAAGATTTGTACAATAAAGTTGTCATTGTAATTATTGTACAATAGTAACAATTGTACACAGTCAAGATTTGTACAATAATGTTGTCATTGTAATTATTGTACAATAATAACAATTGTACAGGTCAAGATTTGTACAATAAAGTTGTCATTGTAATTATTGTACAATAATAACAATTGTACACAGTCAAGATTTGTACAATAAAGTTGTCATTGTAATTATTGTACAATAGTAACAATTGTACACTGTCAAGATTTGTACAATAAAGTTGTCATTGTAATTATTGTACAATGGTAACAATTGTACACAGTCAAGATTTGTACAATAAAGTTGTCATTGTAATTATTGTACAATAATAACAATTGTACACAGTCAAGATTTGTACAATAATGTTGTCATTGTAATTATTGTACAATAGTAACAATTGTACACAGTCAAGATTTGTACAATAAAGTTGTCATTGTAATTATTGTACAATAATAACAATTGTACACAGTCAAGATTTGTACAATAATGTTGTCATTGTTATTATTGTACAATAATAACAATTGTACACAGTCAAGATTTGTACAATAAAGTTGTCATTGTAATTATTGAACAATAATAACAATCGTTCAGCTCAAGATTTGTACAATAAAGTTGTCATTGTAATTATTGTACAATAATAACAATTGTACACAGTCAAGGTTTGTACAATAAAGTTGTCATTGTAATTATTGTACAATAATAACAATTGTACAGGTCAAGATTTGTACAATAAAGTTGTCATTGTAATTATTGTACAATAATAACAATTGTACACAGTCAAGATTTGTACAATAAAGTTGTCATTGTAATTATTGTACAATAATAACAATTGTACACAGTCAAGATTTGTACAATAAAGTTGTCATTGTAATTATTGTACAATAATAACAATTGTACACAGTCAAGATTTGTACAATAAAGTTGTCATTGTAATTATTGTACAATAATAACAAGTGTACAGGTCAAGATTTGTACAATAAAGTTGTCATTGTAATTATTGTACAATAGTAACAATTGTACACAGTCAAGATTTGTACAATAAAGTTGTCATTGTAATTATTGTACAATAATAACAATTGTACACAGTCAAGATTTGTACAATAACGTTGTCATTGTAATTATTGTACAATAATAAAAATTGTACAGGTCAAGATTTGTACAATAAAGTTGTCATTGTAATTATTGTACAATAATAACAATTGTACACAGTCAAGATGTGTACAATAAAGTTGTCATTGTAATTATTGTACAATAATAACAATTGTACACAGTCAAGATTTGTACAATAAAGTTGTCATTGTAATTATTGTACAATAGTAACAATTATACACAGTCAAGATTTGTACAATAATGTTGTCATTGTAATTATTGTACAATAATAACAATTGTACACAGTCAAGATTTGTACAATAAAGTTGTCATTGTAATTATTGTACAATAATAACAATTGTACACAGTCAAGATTTGTACAATAAAGTTGTCATTGTAATTATTGTACAATAATAACAATTGTACACAGTCAAGATTTGTACAATAATGTTGTCATTGTAATTATTGTACAATAGTAACAATTGTACACAGTCAAGATTTGTACAATAATGTTGTCATTGTAATTATTGTACAATAATAACAATTGTACACAGTCAAGATTTGTACAATAAAGTTGTTATTGTAATTATTGTACAATAATAACAATTGTACAGGTCAAGATTTGTACAATAAAGTTGTCATTGTAATTATTGTACAATAATAACAATTGTACAGGTCAAGATTTGTACAATAATGTTGTCATTGTAATTATTGTACAATAATAACAATTGTACACAGTCAAGATTTGTACAATAATGTTGTCATTGTAATTATTGTACAATAGTAACAATTGTACACAGTCAAGATTTGTACAATAAAGTTGTCATTGTAATTATTGTACAATAATAACAATTGTACACAGTCAAGATTTGTACAATAAAGTTGTCATTGTTATTATTGTACAATAATAACAATTGTACAGGTCGAGATTTGTACAATAAAGTTGTCATTGTTATTATTGTACAATCATTATTATTGCTGATCATTGTGCAGTAATTGTCATTGTTGTCAATTATTGTCCTTGTAATTAATTATTGTACAATGATTAGTGTACAATTATTGTACAATAATTATACACTAATCATTGTACACTAATTGTCACAATTGTCGTAATTATTAGACACTAATAATGGTGCAATAATTACAAATTGTACGGTTGATTATCGCGCGCCTATCATTGTAATAATTGTAATGTTTTGCTCAGCGACAATTGCATCATTGTTACTATTGTAGCGCAATTATTTTTAGCGAATTAATTCTCGCACGAGCCATAACAATGTTTGTTTATTGGGGCAATGATGATTGGGATAATGATTATTGGGGCAATGATTATTGGGATAATGATTATTGGGGCAATGATTATTGGGATAATGATTATTGGGGCAATGATTATTGGGATAATGATTATTGGGGCAATGATTATTGGACGAATTGCAGCGATCATTCGCTATGCAGCACGGTTTTTGTACCCGGGTACGGAGTGTTATCATCCAATTGCTTAAGCCTCAAATTGTACAGGAAGTGGCGATTTTTATTTCCCACAAACTATGCTTCTGTAAGCATGACTTTAGGTGAATGAAATACACAAATCCGCACCACGTCCTCTCGTTGAAAAAGAGCTTAAATATTCTTGGTTCTTTCGGTAAAGTCACCACCACGTAGAAGGGAAACAATAAAATAATAAAAATAAAATTATTATTCTTGGTTCTTTCGGTAAAGTTACCAGCACGTAGAAGGGAAACAATAAAATAATAAAAATATAAAAATAAAATTATTATTCTTGGTTCTTTCGGTAAAGTCACCAGCACGTAGATAGGGGAACAATAAAATAATAAAAATATAAAACAATACAATTATTATTCTTGGTTCTTTCGGTAAAATCACCACCACTTAGAAGGGAAACAAAATAATAAAAATATAAAACAATAAAATTATTATTCTTGGTTCTTTGGGTAAAGTCACCAGCACGTGGAAGGGGAAACAATAAAATAATAAAAATATAAAACAATACAATTATTATTCTTGGTTCTTTCGGTAAAGTCACCACCACGTGGAAGGGAAACAATAAAATAATAAAAATATAAAACAATAAAATTATTATTCTTGGTTCTTTGGGTAAAGTCACCACTTAGAAGGGAAACAATAAAATAATAAAAATATAAAACAATAAAATTATTATTCTTGGTTCTTTGGGTAAAGTCACCACTTAGAAGGGAAACAATAAAATAATAATATATATAAAACAATAAAATTATTAATCTTGATTCTTTCGGTAAAGTCACCAGCACGTGGAAGGGAAACAATAAAATAATAAAAATATAAAACAATAAAATTATTATTCTTGGTTCTTTGGGTAAAGTGACCACCACGTAGAAGGGAAACAATAAAATAATAAAAATATAAAACAATACAATTATTATTATTGGTTATTTCGGTAAAGTCACCACCACGTAGAAGGGAAACAATAAAATAATAAAAATATAAAACTATAAAATTATTATTCTTGGTTCTTTCGGTAAAGTCACCACCACGTGGAAGGGAAACAATAAAATAATAAAAATATAAAACAATAAAATTATTATTCTTGGTTTTTTGGGTAAAGTCACCACCACTTAGAAGGGAAACAATAAAATAATAAAAATATAAAACAATAAAATTCTTCTTTGGGTAAAGTCACCACCACGTAGAAGGGAAACAATAAAATAATAAAAATATAAAACAATAAAATTATTATTCTTGGTTCTTTGGGTAAAGTCACCATGTAGAAGGGAAACAATAAAATAATAAAAATATAAAAATAAAATTATTATTCTTGGTTCTTTCGGTAAAGTCACCACCACTTAGAAGGGAAACAATAAAATAATAAAACAATAAAATTCATCTTTGGTTCTTTCGGTAAAGTCACCACCACTTAGAAGAGAAACAATAAAATAATAAAAATATTAAACAATAAAATTATTATTCTTTGGTTCTTTCGGTAAAGTCACGTAGAATGACAATAAAATAATAAATTGATAAAATAAAATAACAATAATATTCTCACGACGTTTCGGTCACAACACAAGCGGCCTTCATCAGGTGAAGGGACGAGACTGTCTGGTAGGACAGCGCTGGAGTGAAAGAGCCACGCTCAGATCGCGACCTTTAAGCTGTGTGAGAGGAAACAAAGCGCCTTAACAAAGGAATTAGCATATAATTTAGCATTGAAATGGCTGAATGATTAGCTTGTGACTGGTCACAGAAATAGCTATGTTAAAGTCAAAGCCTACACATCCACAGAGGCACCCCTTGACAAAGGAATTAGCATATAATTTAGCATTGAAATGGCTAAGTTAAAGCATACACATCCGCAGAGGCACCCCTTGACAAAGGAATTAGCATAGAATTTAGCATTGAAATAGCTGCGTGATTAGCTTGTGACTGGTCACAGAAATAGCTATGTTAAAGTCAAAGCCTACACATCCACAGAGGCACCTCGTACAAATCAAACAGGAGAATTTAGCATTGAATTAGCTGAGTGATTAGCTTGTGACTGGTCACAGAAATGGCTATGTTAAAGTTAAAGCATACACATCCACAGAGGCACCCCTTGACAAAGGAATTAGCATAGAATTTAGCATTGAAATAGCTGAGTGATTAGCTTGTGACTGGTCACAGAAATGGCTATGTTAAAGTTAAAGCATACACATCCACAGAGGCACCCCTTGACAAAGGAATTAGCATAGAATTTAGCATTGAAATAGCTGAGTGATTAGCTTGTGACTGGTCGCAGAAATGGCTATGTTGAAGTCAAGGCCTACACATCTGAGCTATTCACAGTAACTGGGTATACACTACAATATATAATGAATACTATATAGTGAACCAATAAAACACTAAAATATAAATTACCTCAATGTTTATTGATAGCATTGAGGTAATTTATATTTTATTGTTTCCCTTCTACGTGGTGACTTTACCCAAAGAACCAAGAATAATAATTTTATTGTTTTATAATAATTGTATCGTTTTATATTTTTATTATTTTATTGTTTCCCTTCTACGTGGTGGTGACTTTACCCAAAGAACCAAGAATAATAATTTTATTGTTTTATATTTTTATTATTTTATTGTTTCCCTTCTACGTGGTGGTGACTTTACCCAAAGAACCAAGAATAATAATTTATTGTTTTATTATTTTATTGTTTCCCTTCTACGTGGTGACTTTACCCAAAGAACCAAGAATAATAATTTTATTGTTTTATATTTTTACTATTTTATTGTTTCCCTTCTACGTGGTGGTGACTTTACCCAAAGAACCAAGAATAATAATTTTATTGTTTTATATTTTTACTATTTTATTGTTTCCCTTCTACGTGGTGGTGACTTTACCCAAAGAACCGAGAATAATAATTTTATTGTTTTATATTTTTATTATTTTATATTTTTATTATTTTATTGTTCCCCTATCTACGCGGTGGTGACTTTACCGAAAGAACCAAGAATAATAATTTTATTGTTTTATATTTTTATTATTTTATTGTTTCCCTTCTACGTGGTGGTGACTTTACCCAAAGAACCTTGAACATGAATGCCTGCATTCACGAAATCTTTAAATCAAGGAGGTTCAATGCCAAAATATCACTGCCCTGCTCACAAAAGCAAAGCTCCTGGGTAGTAATAATAATAATAATCATCGCCACTTTCTTTGAGGCATAAGCAATTAAGAAATAACACACTTCCTACCCAGGGACAAGTTAGTGTGTGTTAACACTGTTTTAAATTAACACTTAGTAATCACCATCGACAACTTAACTCGCTTAGTTACTCTTGAACCGCGAAAAATGTATTATTACTTCAGATTCCATTGCAAACAATTCGCCAAAGTGATTTGCCGTTTGCATTAACGTTCATTTGGTGATAGTCAAAAAATTCGTCAAATCATTAATCCGTGATGAAAATTAATACGGTCGTTATGAACGAGTAATAATCATGTTCATAGTTGATCACGAAATTAATTATTGGTAATGTCAATTATTGACGCTAATTGTCACGTGAAAAAATAACTGCGGACGTGAATACTTGATAATGAATCATTCATAATTGTTAATGTTAATTGTTGTTAATTGTTCATGTTAATTGTTCATATGAATTGTTGTTACGTAGTAAAAATGAATAGTCATTAATACGTAGTGTAGTGTATTGTGTAGTGTATAGTGTAGTGTATAGAAATGTAGTGTATTGTGTAGTGTATAGTATATGTATAGTAATGTATAGTGGAATATAGTAGTGTATAGTGTAGTGTATAGTAGTGTATCGTAGTATAGTGTATAGTGTAATGTATAGTGTAATATAGTAGTGTATAGTGTAGTGTAATATAGTGTAGTGTATAGTGTAGTGTGTAGTAGTGGAGTGTATAGTAGTATAGTGTATAGTAGTGTAGTGTATATTAGTGTATAGTATAGTGTATAGTAATGTATAGTGTAGTGTATAGTGTAGTGTATAGTAGTGTAGTGTATATTAGTGTATAGTATAGTGTATAGTAATGTATAGTGTAGTGTATAGTAGTGTATAGTGTAGTGTATAGTAGTGTATAGTAGTGTAGTGTAATATAGTGTAGTGTATAGTAGTGTAGTGTATAGTAGTGTATAGTGTAGTGTATTGTAGTGTATAGTGTAGTGTATAGTAGTGTAGTGTATAGTGTAGTGTATAGTGTAGTGTATTGTAGTGTATAGTGTATAATAGTAGTGTAGTGTATATTGTAGTGTATAGTGTATAGTAGTGTAGTGTATAGTGTAGTGTACTACAGCACACCGGTGTGTGTGTGCGAGAGTAAATCCACGACGTTCAACAACGGTGCGTGGGTTACCGTGTCGTCTCCGCGGTTGATGTCGTCTCCGCGGTTGATGTCGTCTCCGCGGTTGATGTCGTCTCCGCGGTTGATGTCGTCTCCGCGGTTGATGTCGTCTCCGCGGTTGATGTCGTCTCCGCGGTTGATGTCGTCTCCGCGGTTGATGTCGTCTCCGCGGTTGATGTCGTCTCCGCGGCGGCGGCCATCACCTGCCGTGGTTAACCCTGCCGCCCCGTGTCTCTCTGTCTGTCGCCCATAGCGGCCTCTAGTGGCGAGACCGGGAGCGAGAGAGAGACACCGGGAGCGAGAGAGAGATCGGGAGCGAGTGAGAGAGACCGGGAGCGAGAGAGAGACCGGGAGCGAGAGAGAGACCAGGAGCGAGAGACCGGGAGCGAGCGAGAGACTGGGAGCGAGCGAGCAAGAGACCGGGAGCGAGCGAGCGAGCGAGAGAGAGACTGGGAGTGAGTGAGACACCGGAGCGAGCGAGAGAACAGGAGCGAGCGAGAGACCAGGAGTGAGAGAGAGACCAGGAGCAAGCGAGAGACCGGGAGTGAGAGAGAGACCAGGAGCGAGCGAGAGACCAGGAGTGAGAGAGAGACCAGGAGCAAGCGAGAGACCGGGAGTGAGAGAGAGACCAGGAGCAAGCGAGAGACCAGGAGTGAGCGAGAGACCAGGAGCAAGCGAGAGACCAGGAGTGAGAGAGAGACCAGGAGCAAGCGAGAGACCGGGAGTGAGAGAGAGACCAGGAGCAAGCGAGAGACCAGGAGTGAGAGAGAGACCAGGAGCGAGCGAGAGACCAGGAGTGAGAGAGAGACCAGGAGCAAGCGAGAGACCAGGAGTGAGAGAGAGACCAGGAGCAAGCGAGAGACCGGGAGTGAGAGAGAGACCAGGAGCGAGCGAGAGACCAGGAGTGAGAGAGAGACCAGGAGCAAGCGAGAGACTGGGAGTGAGAGAGAGACCAGGAGCAAGCGAGAGACCAGGAGTGAGAGAGAGACCAGGAGCAAGCGAGAGACCGGGAGTGAGAGAGAGAACCAGGAGCAAGCGAGAGACCAGGAGTGAGAGAGAGACCAGGAGCGAGCGAGAGACCAGGCGTGAGAGAGAGACCAGGAGCAAGCGAGAGACCGGGAGTGAGAGAGAGACCAGGAGCAAGCGAGAGACCGGGAGTGAGAGAGAGACCAGGAGCAAGCGAGAGACTGGGAGCGAGCGAGCGAGGGACCAGGAGCGAGCGAGGGAGAGACCGGGAGTGAGCGAGAGACCGGGAGCGAGCGAGAGGCCGGGAGCCAGCGAGAGACCAGGAGTGAGCGAGAGACCAGGAGTGAGAGACCAGGAGTGAGCAAGAGACCGGGAGTGAGCGAGGGAGAGACACGGGAGTGAGGGAGAGACCAGGAGCGAGGGAGAGACCAGGAGTGAGCGAGAGAGAGACCAGGAGCGAGCGAGGGAGAGACCAGGAGTGAGCGAGAGAGAGACCAGGAGTGAGCGAGAGAGAGACCAGGAGTGAGCGAGAGAGAGACCAGGAGTGAGCGAGAGAGAGACCAGGAGTGAGCGAGAGAGAGACCGGGAGCAAGCGAGAGAGAGACCAGGAGCGAGCGAGAGACCAGGAGTGAGCGAGAGAGAGACCAGGAGTGAGCGAGAGAGAGACCAGGAGCGAGCGAGAGACACGGGAGCAAGCGAGAGACCGGGAGTGAGTGAGAGACCGGGAGCAAGCGAGAGACCGGGAGTGAGTGAGAGAGAGAGAGACCGGGAGCGAGTGAGCGAGTGAGCGAGGGAGAGACCAGGAGTGAGCGAGAGAGAGACCAGGAGTGAGCGAGAGAGAGACCAGGAGTGAGCGAGGGAGAGACCAGGAGTGAGCGAGCGAGAGACCGGGAGTGAGCGAGAGAGAGACCAGGAGTGAGCGAGTGAGAGACCAAGAGTGAGCGAGGGAGAGACCAGGAGTGAGCGAGGGAGAGACCAGGAGTGAGCGAGAGAGAGACCAGGAGTGAGCGAGAGAGAGACCAGGAGTGAGCGAGGGAGAGACCAGGAGTGAGCGAGAGAGAGACCAGGAGTGAGCGAGGGAGAGACCGGGAGTGAGCGAGAGAGAGACCGGGAGTGAGCGAGTGAGAGACCAGGAGTGAGCGAGGGAGAGACCAGGAGTGAGCGAGGGAGAGACCAGGAGTGAGCGAGAGAGAGACCAGGAGTGAGCGAGAGAGAGACCAGGAGTGAGCGAGGGAGAGACCAGGAGTGAGCGAGAGAGAGACCAGGAGTGAGCGAGGGAGAGACCAGGAGTGAGCGAGAGAGAGACCAGGAGTGAGCGAGAGAGAGACCAGGAGTGAGCGAGAGAGAGACCAGGAGCGAGCGAGGGAGAGAACAGGAGCGAGCGAGGGAGAGACCAGGAGTGAGCGAGTGAGAGACCAGGAGTGAGCGAGAGAGAGACCAGGAGCGAGCGAGGGAGAGACCAGGAGTGAGCGAGAGAGAGACCGGGAGCAAGCGAGAGAGAGACCAGGAGCGAGTGAGAGACCAGGAGTGAGCGAGAGAGAGACCAGGAGTGAGCGAGAGAGAGACCAGGAGCGAGCGAGAGACCAGGAGTGAGCGAGAGAGAGACCAGGAGTGAGCGAGGGAGAGACCAGGAGTGAGCGAGCGAGAGACCGGGAGTGAGCGAGAGAGAGACCAGGAGTGAGCGAGGGAGAGACCAGGAGTGAGCGAGAGAGAGACCAGGAGTGAGCGAGAGAGAGACCAGGAGTGAGCGAGGGAGAGACCAGGAGTGAGCGAGCGAGAGACCGGGAGTGAGCGAGAGAGAGACCAGGAGTGAGCGAGTGAGAGACCAGGAGTGAGCGAGGGAGAGACCAGGAGTGAGCGAGGGAGAGACCAGGAGTGAGCGAGAGAGAGACCAGGAGTGAGCGAGAGAGAGACCAGGAGTGAGCGAGGGAGAGACCAGGAGTGAGCGAGAGAGAGACCAGGAGTGAGCGAGGGAGAGACCGGGAGTGAGCGAGAGAGAGACCGGGAGTGAGCGAGTGAGAGACCAGGAGTGAGCGAGGGAGAGACCAGGAGTGAGCGAGGGAGAGACCAGGAGTGAGCGAGGGAGAGACCAGGAGTGAGCGAGAGAGAGACCAGGAGTGAGCGAGGGAGAGACCAGGAGTGAGCGAGAGAGAGACCAGGAGTGAGCGAGGGAGAGACCAGGAGTGAGCGAGAGAGAGACCAGGAGTGAGCGAGGGAGAGACCAGGAGTGAGCGAGAGAGAGACCAGGAGTGAGCGAGAGAGAGACCAGGAGTGAGCGAGAGAGAGACCAGGAGCGAGCGAGGGAGAGAACAGGAGCGAGCGAGGGAGAGACCAGGAGTGAGCGAGTGAGAGACCAGGAGTGAGCGAGAGAGAGACCAGGAGCGAGCGAGGGAGAGACCAGGAGTGAGCGAGAGAGAGACCGGGAGCAAGCGAGAGAGAGACCAGGAGCGAGTGAGAGACCAGGAGTGAGCGAGAGAGAGACCAGGAGTGAGCGAGAGAGAGACCAGGAGTGAGCGAGAGAGAGACCAGGAGTGAGCGAGGGAGAGACCAGGAGTGAGCGAGCGAGAGACCGGGAGTGAGCGAGAGAGAGACCAGGAGTGAGCGAGGGAGAGACCAGGAGTGAGCGAGAGAGAGACCAGGAGTGAGCGAGAGAGAGACCAGGAGTGAGCGAGAGAGAGACCAGGAGTGAGCGAGAGAGAGACCGGGAGCAAGCGAGAGAGAGACCAGGAGCGAGCGAGAGACCAGGAGTGAGCGAGAGAGAGACCAGGAGTGAGCGAGAGAGAGACCAGGAGCGAGCGAGAGACCAGGAGTGAGCGAGAGAGAGACCAGAAGTGAGCGAGAGAGAGACCAGGAGTGAGCGAGAGACCAGGAGTGAGCGAGAGAGAGACCAGGAGTGAGCGAGAGAGAGACACGGGAGCAAGCGAGAGACCAGGAGCGAGGGAGAGACCAGGAGTGAGCGAGGGAGAGACCGGGAGTGAGCGAGGGAGAGACCGGGAGTGAGCGAGGGAGAGACACGGGAGCAAGCGAGAGACCGGGAGCGAGCGAGAGACACGGGAGCGAGCGAGAGACCAGGAGCAAGCGAGAGACCGGGAGTGAGTGAGAGAGAGAGAGACCGGGAGCGAGTGAGCGAGAGAGCGAGGGAGTGAGGGAGAGACCAGGAGTGAGCGAGCGAGAGACACGGGAGCGAGCGAGAGACCGGGAGTGAGTGAGAGAGAGAGAGACCGGGAGCGAGTGAGCGAGTGAGCGAGGGAGTGAGGGAGAGACCGGGAGTGAGCAAGCGAGGGACCGGGAGCGAGCGAGTGAGCGAGCGAGAGACCGGGAGTGAGCGAGTGAGAGAGAGACCGGGAGCGAGTGAGCGAGTGAGCGAGGGAGAGACCAGGAGTGAGCGAGCGAGCGAGAGACCGGGAGTGAGCGAGCGAGAGACAGCGAGCGAGAGAGAGACCGGGAGTGAGCAAGCGAGGGACCGGGAGTGAGCGAGCGAGCGAGCGAGACACGGAGGCGGAGTTTCCACCTTTGGACCGCTCCCTTGCGACGACTCTCAATGCTATTGGAATCCCGGCTCCGTCTCCCGGCCGCCCCCGAGCGATGGACAGGTAAGGAACCCGGTAGCCGGGCCCTTGGCCCCCTGGGTCGACTCGGCGTGTATCTGGTCGAGCACCAATTGGGTCGAGGCTCAAAAGAAAGCCGTCCCTTTGGTGTGGACCAATCAGCTTCAAGGACAATGCCACATATATTATCACAGTATGTGTTTTTTGTTTGCATTTTGACTGCAGGTATTGTGGTTAATGCAGACGTGAATCCTCGTGTAAGAGGGTTTCAGTTTTGTTGTTAGAATAAAGGGGAAAAACCCTGTTGTTATTATTACATTTTGGTATTGGCTAAGGAGGTCTAATGATGATGATGTAGATGCTCACCCCGAGCCCTCATTACTTTGATAGCGGCATTGTCTTTGAGCTGTGTGATGCCTTTTGGCGTCACGTGATCGAGCACCAATTGGGTCGAGGCTCAAGAAGAAAGCCGTCCCCTTGGTGTGGACCAATCAGCTTCAAGGACAATGCCACATATATATTATCATAGTAGGTTTTTTGTTTGCACTTTGACTGCAGGTATTGTGGTTAATGCAGACGTGAATCCTTGTATAAAGGTTTCAGTTTCGTTGCCAGAAAAAAGGGGAAAAACCCTGTTATTACATTTTGGTATTGGCTAAGGAGGTCTAATGATGATGATGTAGATGCTCACCCCGAGCCCTCATTACTTTGCTAGCGGCATTGTCTTTGAGCCGTGTGACGCCTTTTGGCGTGTATCTGGTCGAGCACCAATTGGGTCGAGGCTCAAAAGAAAGCCGTCCCTTTGGTGTGGACCAATCAGCTTCAAGGACAATGCCACATAGATTATCATAGTGTGTTTTTTGTTTGTATTTTGACTGCGGGTATTGTGGTTAATGCAGACGTGAATCCTTGTATAAAGGTTTCAGTTTCGTTGCCAGAAAAAAGGGGAAAAACCCTGTTATTACATTTTGGTATTGGCTAAGGAGGTCTAATGATGATGATGTAGATGCTCACCCCGAGCCCTCATTACTTTGCTAGCGGCATTGTCTTTGAGCTGTGTGACGCCTTTTGGCGTGTATCTGGTCGAGCACCAATTGGGTCGAGGCTCAAGAAGAAAGCCGTCCCTTTGGTGTGGACCAATCGGCTTCAAGGACAATGCCACATAGATTATCATAGTATGTGTTTTTTGTTTGCATTTTGACTGCAGGTATTGTGGTTAATGCAGTGAACACGAATCCTCGTGTAAGAGGGTTTCAGTTTCGTTGCCAGAAAAAATGGGAAAACCTTGTTATTATTATTACATTTTGGTATTGGCTAAGGAGGTCTAATGATGATGATGTAGATGCTCACCCCGAGCCCTCATTACTTTGCTAGCGGCATTGTCTTTGAGCCGTGTGACGCCTTTTGGCGTGTATCTGGTCGAGCACCAATTGGGTCGAGGCTCAAAAGAAAGCCGTCCCCTCGGTGCGGACCAATCGGCTTCAAGGACAATGCCACGCATGTATATATTTATATTATCACGTGGTGTGTGTGTGTTTTGTGTTTGCATTTCGACCGCAGGTATTGTGGTTAATGCGGTAAACACGACTCCTTTATGAGACCTCCTTTGCCAGTAACAAGATATATAGAAGTGGGTTTTACCCCTTTTAACTGGCACAAAAAACTGACACCTTTATACAAGGCATCATGTTTGCAATAACCACAACACCAGCAGTCAAAATGCAAACAAACAAAAAGAGACAACTCTGATAATAATATTGGCACTGTCCTTGAATTTGATTGGTCCACACCAGAGACGGATTTTCTTAGAGCCCCTTTAGTCTCCACTGGTGTTGGACCAGAAGACGCCAAAAGGCGTACAACTCAAAAACAGCGCACCATCAGAGTATCGAGGTGCTCGGGGTGAGCATTTACATTATGAGACCTCCTTTGCCAGTAACAAGATATATAGGAATAGGTTTTTACCCTTTTAACTGGCACAAAAACTGACACCTTTATTCAAGGCATCATGTCTGCAATAACCACAACACCAGCAGTCAAAATGCAAACAAACAAAAAGAGACAACTCTGATAATAATAATATTGGCACTGTCCTTGAATTTGATTGGTCCACACCAGAGACAGCTTTTCTTAGAGCCCTTTAGTCTCCACTGGTGTTGGACCAGAAGACGCCAAAAGGTGTCACACAACTCAAAAAACAGCGCACCATCAGAGTATTGAATTGCTCGGGGTGAGCATTTACATTATGAGACCTCCTTTGCCAGTAACAAGATATATAGGAATAGGTTTTACCCCTTTTCTCTGGCACCAAAACTGACACCTTTATTCAAGGCATCGTGTTTACAATAACCACCACACAAGCAGTCAAAATGCAAACAAACAAAAAGAGACAACTCTGATAATAATATTGGCACTGTCCTTGAATTTGATTGGTCCACACCCGAGACAGCTTTTCTTAGAGCCCTTTAGTCTCTCCACTGGTGTTGAACCAGAAGACGCCAAAAGGCGTCACACAACTCAAAAAACAGCGCACCATCAGAGTATTGAATTGCTCGGGGTGAGCATTAACATTATGAGACCTCCTTTGCCAGTAACAAGATATATAGAAATAGGTTTAACCCCTTTTAACTGGCACAAAAAACACTGACACCTTTATTCAGTCAAAATGCAAGCGAAAAGAGACAACTCTGATAATAATATTGGCACTGTCCTTGAAGTTGATTGGTCCACACCCGAGACGGCTTTTCTTAGAGCCCTTTAGTCTCCACTGGTGTTGAACCAGAAGACGCCAAAAGGCGTCACACAACTCAAAAAACAGTGCACCATCAGAGTATTGAATTGCTCGGGGTGAGCATTGACATTATGAGACCTCCTTTGCCAGTAACAAGATATATAGGAATAGGTTTTACCCTTTTAACTGGCACCAAAAAAAACTGATACCTTTATTCAAGGCATCGTGTTTACAATAACCACAACACAAGCAGTCAAAATGCAAACAAAAAAAAGAGACAACTCTGATAATAATATTGGCACTGTCCTTGAATTTGATTGGTCCACACCCGAGACAGCTTTTCTTAGAGCCCTTTAGTCTCCATTGGTGTTGGACCAGAAGACGCCAAAAGGCGTCACACAACTCAAAAAACAGCGCACTATCAGAGTATTGAATTGCTCGGGGTGAGCATTTACATTATGAGACCTCCTTTGGCAGTAACAAGATATAGGAATAGGTTTTACCCCTTTTAACTGGCACCAAAAAAACACTGACACCTTTATTCAAGGCATCATGTTTGCAATAACCACAACACCGGCAGTCAAAATGCAAACAAAAAGAGACAACTCTGATAATAATAATATTGGCACTGTCCTTGAATTTGATTGGTCCACACCAGAGATGGCTTTTCTTAGAGCCCCTTTAGTCTCCACTGGTGTTGGACCAGAAGACGCCAAAAGGCGTCACACAACTCAAAAACAGCGCACCATCAGAGTATTGAGGTGCTCGGGGTGAGCATTTACATTATGAGACCTCCTTTGCCAGTAACAAGATATAGTAATAGGGTTTACCCCTTTTAACTGGCACAAAAAACACTGACACCTTTATTCAAGGCATCATGTTTGCAATAACCACAACACAAGCAGTCAAAATGCAAACAAACAAAAAGACACAACTCTGATAATAATATTGGCACTGTCCTTGAATTTGATTGGTCCACATCAGAGACGGCTTTTCTTAGAGCCCTTTAGTCTCCACTGGTGTTGGACCAGAAGACGCCAAAAGGCGTCACACAACTCAAAAACAGCGCACCATCAGAGTATTGAGGTGCTTGGGGTGAGCATTTACATTGAGACCTCCTTTGCCAGTAACAAGATATATAGGAATAGATTTTACCCCTTTTAACTGGCACAAAAAACACTGACACCTTTATTCAAGGCATCATGTCTGCAATAACCACAACACCAGCAGTCAAAATGCAACACAAAAAGACAACTCTGATAATAATATTGGCACTGTCCTTGAATTTGATTGGTCCACACCCGAGACGGATTTTCTTAGAGCCCTTTAGTCTCCACTGGTGTTGGACCAGAAGACGCCAAAAGGCGTCACACAACTCAAAAAACAGCGCACCATCAGAGTATTGAGGGCTCGGGGTGAGCATTTACATTATGAGACCTCCTTTGCCAGAAACAAGATATATAGAAATAGGTTTTACCCTTTTTTAACTGGCACAAAAAACTGACACCTTTATTCAAGGCATCATGTTTGCAATAACCACAACACCAGCAGTCAAAATGCAAACAAACAAAAAGAGACAACTCTGATAATAATATTGGCACTGTCCTTGAATTTGATTGGTCCACACCAGAGACGGATTTTCTTAGAGCCCTTTAGTCTCCACTGGTGTTGGACCAGAAGACGCCAAAAGGCGTACAACTCAAAAACAGCGCACCATCAGAGTATTGAGGGCTCGGGGTGAGCATTAACTTTATGAGACCTCCTTTGCCAGTAACAAGATATATAGGAATAGATTTTACCCCTTTTAACTGGCACAAAAAACACTGACACCTTTATTCAAGGCATCATGTTTGCAATAACCACAACACCGGCAGTCAAAATGCAAACAAAAAGAGACAACTCTGATAATAATAATATTGGCACTGTCCTTGAATTTGATTGGTCCACACCCGAGACGGCTTTTCTTAGAGCCCCTTTAGTCTCCACTGGTGTTGGACCAGAAGACGCCAAAAGGAGTACAACTCAAAAACAGCGCACCATCAGAGTATTGAGGGCTCGGGGTGAGCATTAACTTTATGAGACCTCCTTTGCCAGTAACAAGATATATAGGAATAGGTTTTACCCTTTTAACTGGCACCAAAAAAAACTGATACCTTTATTCAAGGCATCATGTCTGCAATAACCACAACACAAGCAGTCAAAATGCAAACAAACAAAAAGAGACAACTCTGATAATAATAATATTGGCACTGTCCTTGAAGTTGATTGGTCCACACCCGAGACAGCTTTTCTTAGAGCCCTTTAGTCTCACACTGGTGTTGGACCAGAAGACGCCAAAAGGTGTCACACAACTCAAAAAACAGCGCACCATCAGAGTATTGAATTGCTCGGGGTGAGCATTTACATTATGAGACCTCCTTTGCCAGTAACAAGATATAGGAATAGGTTTTACCCCTTTTAACTGGCACAAAAAACTGACACCTTTATTCAAGGCATCATGTCTGCAATAACCACAACACAAGCAGTCAAAATGCAAACAAACAAAAAGAGACAACTCTGATAATAATAATATTGGCACTGTCCTTGAATTTGATTGGTCCACACCCGAGACAGCTTTTCTTAGAGCCCTTTAGTCTCCACTGGTGTTGGACCAGAAGACGCCAAAAGGCGTCACACAACTCAAAAACAGCGCACCATCAGAGTATTGAGGGCTCGGGGTGAGCATTAACATTGTGAGACCTCCTTTGCCAGTAACAAGATATATAGGAATAGGTTTAACCCCTTTTAACTGGCACAAAAAACACTGACACCTTTGTTCAAGGCATCATGTTTACAATAACCACAACACAAGCAGTCAAAATGCAAGCAAAAAGAGACAACTCTGATAATGATATTGGCACTGTCCTTGAATTTGATTGGTCCATACCAGAGACGGATTTTCTTAGAGCCCCTTTAGTCTCCACTGGTGTTGGACCAGAAGACGCCAAAAGGAGTACAACTCAAAAACAGCGCACCATCAGAGTATCGAGGTGCTTGGGTTGAGCATTTACATTATGAGACCTCCTTTGGCAGTAACAAGATATATAGTAATAGGTTTTTACCCTTTTAACTGGCACTAAAACTGACACCTTTATTCAAGGCATCATGTTTACAATAACCACAAGACAAGCAGTCAAAATGCAAACAAACAAAAAGAGACAACTCTGATAATAATAATATTGGCACTGTCCTTGAATTTGATTGGTCCACACCCGAGACGGCTTTTCTTAGAGCCTCTTTAGTCTCCACTGGTGTTGGACCAGAAGACGCCAAAAGGAGTACAACTCAAAAACAGCGCACCATCAGAGTATTGAGGGCTCGGGGTGAGCATTAACTTTATGAGACCTCCTTTGGCAGTAACAAGATATAGGAATAGGTTTTACCCTTTTAACTGGCACAAAAACTGACACCTTTATTATACAAGGCATCATGTCTGCAATAACCACAACACCAGCAGTCAAAATGCAAACAAACAAAAAGAGACAACTCTGATAATAATAATATTGGCACTGTCCTTGAATTTGATTGGTCCACACCCGAGACAGCTTTTCTTAGAGCCCTTTAGTCTCCACTGGTGTTGGACCAGAAGACGCCAAAAGGCGTCACACAACTCAAAAACAGCGCACCATCAGAGTATTGAATTGCTCGGGGTGAGCATTTACATTATGAGACCTCCTTTGCCAGTAACAAGATATATAGGAATAGGTTTTACCCCTTTTAACTGGCACAAAAACTGACACCTTTATTATACAAGGCATCATGTCTGCAATAACCACACCACAAGCAGTCAAAATGCAAACAAACAAAAAGAGACAACTCTGATAATAATATTGGCACTGTCCTTGAATTTGATTGGTCCACACCCGAGACGGATTTTCTTAGAGCCCCTTTAGTCTCCACTGGTGTTGGACCAGAAGACGCCAAAAGGCGTCACACAACTCAAAAAACAGCGCACCATCAGAGTATTGAATTGCTCGGGGTGAGCATTGACATTATGAGACCTCCTTTGCCAGAAACAAGATATAGGAATAGGTTTTACCCCTTTTAACTGGCACAAAAAACACTGACACCTTTATTCAAGGCATCATGTCTGCAATAACCACAACACCGGCAGTCAAAATGCAAGCAAAAAGAGACAACTCTGATAATGATATTGGCACTGTCCTTGAATTTGATTGGTCCACACCAGAGACGGCTTTTCTTAGAGCCCTTTAGTCTCCACTGGTGTTGGACCAGAAGACGCCAAAAGGCGTCACACAACTCAAAAACAGCGCACCATCAGAGTATTGAGGGCTCGGGGTGAGCATTTACATTATGAGACCTCCTTTGCCAGTAACAAGATATAGGAATAGGTTTTACCCCTTTTAACTGGCACCAAAAAAACACTGACACCTTTATTCAAGGCATCATGTTTGCAATAACCACAACACCGGCAGTCAAAATGCAAACAAAAAGAGACAACTCTGATAATAATAATATTGGCACTGTCCTTGAATTTGATTGGTCCACACCAGAGATGGCTTTTCTTAGAGCCCCTTTAGTCTCCACTGGTGTTGGACCAGAAGACGCCAAAAGGCGTCACACAACTCAAAAACAGCGCACCATCAGAGTATTGAGGTGCTCGGGGTGAGCATTTACATTATGAGACCTCCTTTGCCAGTAACAAGATATAGTAATAGGGTTTACCCCTTTTAACTGGCACAAAAAACACTGACACCTTTATTCAAGGCATCATGTTTGCAATAACCACAACACAAGCAGTCAAAATGCAAACAAACAAAAAGAGACAACTCTGATAATAATATTGGCACTGTCCTTGAATTTGATTGGTCCACATCAGAGACGGCTTTTCTTAGAGCCCTTTAGTCTCCACTGGTGTTGGACCAGAAGACGCCAAAAGGCGTCACACAACTCAAAAACAGCGCACCATCAGAGTATTGAGGTGCTTGGGGTGAGCATTTACATTGAGACCTCCTTTGCCAGTAACAAGATATATAGGAATAGATTTTACCCCTTTTAACTGGCACAAAAAACACTGACACCTTTATTCAAGGCATCATGTCTGCAATAACCACAACACCAGCAGTCAAAATGCAACACAAAAAGACAACTCTGATAATAATATTGGCACTGTCCTTGAATTTGATTGGTCCACACCCGAGACGGATTTTCTTAGAGCCCTTTAGTCTCCACTGGTGTTGGACCAGAAGACGCCAAAAGGCGTCACACAACTCAAAAAACAGCGCACCATCAGAGTATTGAGGGCTCGGGGTGAGCATTAACTTTATGAGACCTCCTTTGCCAGTAACAAGATATATAGGCATAGATTTTACCCCTTTTAACTGGCACAAAAAACACTGACACCTTTATTCAAGGCATCATGTTTGCAATAACCACAACACCGGCAGTCAAAATGCAAACAAAAAGAGACAACTCTGATAATAATAATATTGGCACTGTCCTTGAATTTGATTGGTCCACACCCGAGACGGCTTTTCTTAGAGCCCCTTTAGTCTCCACTGGTGTTGGACCAGAAGACGCCAAAAGGAGTACAACTCAAAAACAGCGCACCATCAGAGTATTGAGGGCTCGGGGTGAGCATTAACTTTATGAGACCTCCTTTGCCAGTAACAAGATATATAGGAATAGGTTTTACCCCTTTTCTCTGGCACCAAAACTGACACCTTTATTCAAGGCATCGTGTCTGCAATAACCACAACACAAGCAGTCAAAATGCAAACAAACAAAAAGAGACAACTCTGATAATGATATTGGCACTGTCCTTGAATTTGATTGGTCCACACCCGAGACGGCTTTTCTTAGAGCCCCTTTAGTCTCCACTGGTGTTGGACCAGAAGACGCCAAAAGGAGTACAACTCAAAAACAGCGCACCATCAGAGTATCGAGGTGCTTGGGGTGAGCATTTACATTATGAGACCTCCTTTGCCAGAAACAAGATATAGGAATAGGTTTTACCCTTTTAACTGGCACAAAAACTGACACCTTTATTATACAAGGCATCATGTCTGCAATAACCACAACACAAGCAGTCAAAATGCAAACAAACAAAAAGAGACAACTCTGATAATAATAATATTGGCACTGTCCTTGAATTTGATTGGTCCACACCCGAGACAGCTTTTCTTAGAGCCCTTTAGTCTCCACTGGTGTTGGACCAGAAGACGCCAAAAGGCGTCACACAACTCAAAAACAGCGCACCATCAGAGTATTGAATTGCTCGGGGTGAGCATTTACATTATGAGACCTCCTTTGCCAGTAACAAGATATATAGGAATAGGTTTTACCCCTTTTAACTGGCACAAAAACTGACACCTTTATTATACAAGGCATCATGTCTGCAATAACCACACCACAAGCAGTCAAAATGCAAACAAACAAAAAGAGACAACTCTGATAATAATATTGGCACTGTCCTTGAATTTGATTGGTCCACACCCGAGACGGATTTTCTTAGAGCCCCTTTAGTCTCCACTGGTGTTGGACCAGAAGACGCCAAAAGGCGTCACACAACTCAAAAAACAGCGCACCATCAGAGTATTGAATTGCTCGGGGTGAGCATTGACATTATGAGACCTCCTTTGCCAGTAACAGGATATATAGGAATAGGTTTTACCCCTTTTAACTGGCACAAAAAACTGACACCTTTATTCAAGGCATCATGTCTGCAATAACCACAACACAAGCAGTCAAAATGCAAACAAACAAAAAGAGACAACTCTGATAATGATATTGGCACTGTCCTTGAATTTGATTGGTCCACACCCGAGACGGATTTTCTTAGAGCCCCTTTAGTCTCCACTGGTGTTGGACCAGAAGACGCCAAAAGGCGTACAACTCAAAAACAGAGCACCATCAGAGTTATTGAGGTGCTCGGGGTGAGCATTTACATTATGAGACCTCCTTTGCCAGAAACAAGATATAGGAATAGGTTTTACCCCTTTTAACTGGCACAAAAAACACTGACACCTTTATTCAAGGCATCATGTCTGCAATAACCACAACACCGGCAGTCAAAATGCAAGCAAAAAGAGACAACTCTGATAATGATATTGGCACTGTCCTTGAATTTGATTGGTCCACACCAGAGACGGCTTTTCTTAGAGCCCTTTAGTCTCCACTGGTGTTGGACCAGAAGACGCCAAAAGGCGTCACACAACTCAAAAACAGCGCACTATCAGAGTATTGAGGGCTCGGGGTGAGCATTTACATTATGAGACCTCCTTTGCCAGTAACAAGATATAGGAATAGGTTTTACCCCTTTTAACTGGCACCAAAAAAACACTGACACCTTTATTCAAGGCATCATGTTTGCAATAACCACAACACCGGCAGTCAAAATGCAAACAAAAAGAGACAACTCTGATAATAATAATATTGGCACTGTCCTTGAATTTGATTGGTCCACACCAGAGATGGCTTTTCTTAGAGCCCCTTTAGTCTCCACTGGTGTTGGACCAGAAGACGCCAAAAGGCGTCACACAACTCAAAAACAGCGCACCATCAGAGTATTGAGGTGCTCGGGGTGAGCATTTACATTATGAGACCTCCTTTGCCAATAACAAGATATAGTAATAGGGTTTACCCCTTTTAACTGGCACAAAAAACACTGACACCTTTATTCAAGGCATCATGTTTGCAATAACCACAACACAAGCAGTCAAAATGCAAACAAACAAAAAGAGACAACTCTGATAATAATATTGGCACTGTCCTTGAATTTGATTGGTCCACATCAGAGACGGCTTTTCTTAGAGCCCTTTAGTCTCCACTGGTGTTGGACCAGAAGACGCCAAAAGGCGTCACACAACTCAAAAACAGCGCACCATCAGAGTATTGAGGTGCTTGGGGTGAGCATTTACATTGAGACCTCCTTTGCCAGTAACAAGATATATAGGAATAGATTTTACCCCTTTTAACTGGCACAAAAAACACTGACACCTTTATTCAAGGCATCATGTCTGCAATAACCACAACACCAGCAGTCAAAATGCAACACAAAAAGACAACTCTGATAATAATATTGGCACTGTCCTTGAATTTGATTGGTCCACACCCGAGACGGATTTTCTTAGAGCCCTTTAGTCTCCACTGGTGTTGGACCAGAAGACGCCAAAAGGCGTCACACAACTCAAAAAACAGCGCACCATCAGAGTATTGAGGGCTCGGGGTGAGCATTTACATTATGAGACCTCCTTTGCCAGAAACAAGATATATAGAAATAGGTTTTACCCTTTTTAACTGGCACAAAAAACTGACACCTTTATTCAAGGCATCATGTTTGCAATAACCACAACACCAGCAGTCAAAATGCAAACAAACAAAAAGAGACAACTCTGATAATAATATTGGCACTGTCCTTGAATTTGATTGGTCCACACCAGAGACGGATTTTCTTAGAGCCCTTTAGTCTCCACTGGTGTTGGACCAGAAGACGCCAAAAGGCGTACAACTCAAAAACAGTGCACCATCAGAGTATTGAGGGCTCGGGGTGAGCATTAACTTTATGAGACCTCCTTTGCCAGTAACAAGATATATAGGAATAGATTTTACCCCTTTTAACTGGCACAAAAAACACTGACACCTTTATTCAAGGCATCATGTTTGCAATAACCACAACACCGGCAGTCAAAATGCAAACAAAAAGAGACAACTCTGATAATAATAATATTGGCACTGTCCTTGAATTTGATTGGTCCACACCCGAGACGGCTTTTCTTAGAGCCCCTTTAGTCTCCACTGGTGTTGGACCAGAAGACGCCAAAAGGAGTACAACTCAAAAACAGCGCACCATCAGAGTATTGAGGGCTCGGGGTGAGCATTAACTTTATGAGACCTCCTTTGCCAGTAACAAGATATATAGGAATAGGTTTTACCCTTTTAACTGGCACCAAAAAAAACTGATACCTTTATTCAAGGCATCATGTCTGCAATAACCACAACACAAGCAGTCAAAATGCAAACAAACAAAAAGAGACAACTCTGATAATAATAATATTGGCACTGTCCTTGAAGTTGATTGGTCCACACCCGAGACAGCTTTTCTTAGAGCCCTTTAGTCTCACACTGGTGTTGGACCAGAAGACGCCAAAAGGTGTCACACAACTCAAAAAACAGCGCACCATCAGAGTATTGAATTGCTCGGGGTGAGCATTTACATTATGAGACCTCCTTTGCCAGTAACAAGATATAGGAATAGGTTTTACCCCTTTTAACTGGCACAAAAAACTGACACCTTTATTCAAGGCATCATGTCTGCAATAACCACAACACAAGCAGTCAAAATGCAAACAAACAAAAAGAGACAACTCTGATAATAATAATATTGGCACTGTCCTTGAATTTGATTGGTCCACACCCGAGACAGCTTTTCTTAGAGCCCTTTAGTCTCTCCACTGGTGTTGGACCAGAAGACGCCAAAAGGCGTCACACAACTCAAAAACAGCGCACCATCAGAGTATTGAGGGCTCGGGGTGAGCATTAACATTGTGAGACCTCCTTTGCCAGTAACAAGATATATAGGAATAGGTTTTACCCCTTTTAACTGGCACAAAAATCACTGACACCTTTGTTCAAGGCATCATGTTTACAATAACCACAACACAAGCAGTCAAAATGCAAGCAAAAAGAGACAACTCTGATAATGATATTGGCACTGTCCTTGAATTTGATTGGTCCACACCAGAGACGGATTTTCTTAGAGCCCCTTTAGTCTCCACTGGTGTTGGACCAGAAGACGCCAAAAGGAGTACAACTCAAAAACAGCGCACCATCAGAGTATCGAGGTGCTTGGGTTGAGCATTTACATTATGAGACCTCCTTTGGCAGTAACAAGATATATAGTAATAGGTTTTTACCCTTTTAACTGGCACTAAAACTGACACCTTTATTCAAGGCATCATGTCTGCAATAACCACAACACCAGCAGTCAAAATGCAAACAAACAAAAAGAGACAACTCTGATAATAATAATATTGGCACTGTCCTTGAATTTGATTGGTCCACACCCGAGACGGCTTTTCTTAGAGCCCCTTTAGTCTCCACTGGTGTTGGACCAGAAGACGCCAAAAGGAGTACAACTCAAAAACAGCGCACCATCAGAGTATTGAGGGCTCGGGGTGAGCATTAACTTTATGAGACCTCCTTTGCCAGTAACAAGATATATAGGAATAGGTTTTACCCCTTTTCTCTGGCACCAAAACTGACACCTTTATTCAAGGCATCGTGTCTGCAATAACCACAACACAAGCAGTCAAAATGCAAACAAACAAAAAGAGACAACTCTGATAATGATATTGGCACTGTCCTTGAATTTGATTGGTCCACACCCGAGACGGCTTTTCTTAGAGCCCCTTTAGTCTCCACTGGTGTTGGACCAGAAGACGCCAAAAGGAGTACAACTCAAAAACAGCGCACCATCAGAGTATTGAGGGCTCGGGGTGAGCATTAACTTTATGAGACCTCCTTTGCCAGTAACAAGATATATAGGAATAGGTTTTACCCCTTTTCTCTGGCACCAAAACTGACACCTTTATTCAAGGCATCGTGTCTGCAATAACCACAACACAAGCAGTCAAAATGCAAACAAACAAAAAGAGACAACTCTGATAATGATATTGGCACTGTCCTTGAATTTGATTGGTCCACACCCGAGACGGCTTTTCTTAGAGCCCCTTTAGTCTCCACTGGTGTTGGACCAGAAGACGCCAAAAGGAGTACAACTCAAAAACAGCGCACCATCAGAGTATCGAGGTGCTCGGGGTGAGCATTTACATTATGAGACCTCCTTTGCCAGTAACAAGATATATAGGAATAGGTTTTACCCCTTTTCTCTGGCACCAAAACTGACACCTTTATTCAAGGCATCGTGTCTGCAATAACCACACCACAAGCAGTCAAAATGCAAACAAACAAAAAGAGACAACTCTGATAATAATATTGGCACTGTCCTTGAATTTGATTGGTCCACACCAGAGACGGATTTTCTTAGAGCCCTTTAGTCTCCACTGGTGTTGGACCAGAAGACGCCAAAAGGTGTCACACAACTCAAAAAACAGCGCACTATCAGAGTATTGAATTGCTCGGGGTGAGCATTTACATTATGAGACCTCCTTTGGCAGTAACAAGATATAGGAATAGGTTTTTACCCTTTTAACTGGCACAAAAACTGACACCTTTATTCAAGGCATCATGTCTGCAATAACCACAACACCAGCAGTCAAAATGCAAACAAACAAAAAGAGACAACTCTGATAATAATAATATTGGCACTGTCCTTGAATTTGATTGGTCCACACCAGAGACAGCTTTTCTTAGAGCCCTTTAGTCTCCACTGGTGTTGGACCAGAAGACGCCAAAAGGTGTCACACAACTCAAAAAACAGCGCACCATCAGAGTATTGCATTGCTCGGGGTGAGCATTTACATTATGAGACCTCCTTTGCCAGTAACAAGATATATAGGAATAGGTTTTACCCCTTTTCTCTGGCACCAAAACTGACACCTTTATTCAAGGCATCGTGTTTACAATAACCACCACACAAGCAGTCAAAATGCAAACAAACAAAAAGAGACAACTCTGATAATGATATTGGCACTGTCCTTGAATTTGATTGGTCCACACCCGAGACGGATTTTCTTAGAGCCCTTTAGTCTCCACTGGTGTTGGACCAGAAGACGCCAAAAGGTGTCACACAACTCAAAAAACAGCGCACCATCAGAGTATTGAATTGCTCGGGGTGAGCATTGACATTATGAGACCTCCTTTGGCAGAAACAAGATATAGGAATAGGTTTTACCCTTTTAACTGGCACAAAAACTGACACCTTTATTCAAGGCATCATGTCTGCAATAACCACAACACCAGCAGTCAAAATGCAAACAAACAAAAAGAGACAACTCTGATAATAATAATATTGGCACTGTCCTTGAATTTGATTGGTCCACACCAGAGACAGCTTTTCTTAGAGCCCCTTAGTCTCCACTGGTGTTGGACCAGAAGACGCCAAAAGGCGTCACACAACTCAAAAAACAGCGCACCATCAGAGTATTGAATTGCTCGGGGTGAGCATTTACATTATGAGACCTCCTTTGCCAGTAACAAGATATATAGGAATAGATTTTACCCCTTTTAACTGGCACAAAAAACACTGACACCTTTATTCAAGGCATCATGTCTGCAATAACCACACCACAAGCAGTCAAAATGCAAACAAACAAAAAGAGACAACTCTGATAATAATAATATTGGCACTGTCCTTGAAGTTGATTGGTCCACACCCGAGACGGCTTTTCTTAGAGCCCTTTAGTCTCCACTGGTGTTGGACCAGAAGACGCCAAAAGGAGTACAACTCAAAAACAGCGCACCATCAGAGTATCGAGGTGCTTGGGGTGAGCATTTACATTATGAGACCTCCTTTGCCAGTAACAAGATATATAGAAATAGGTTTAACCCCTTTTAACTGGCACAAAAAACACTGACACCTTTGTTCAAGGCATCATGTTTGCAATGACCACAACACAAGCAGTCAAAATGCAAACAAAAAGAGACAACTCTGATAATAATATTGGCACTGTCCTTGAATTTGATTGGTCCACACCCGAGACGGATTTTCTTAGAGCCCCTTTAGTCTCCACTGGTGTTGGACCAGAAGACGCCAAAAGGCGTACAACTCAAAAACAGCGCACTATCAGAGTATTGAATTGCTCGGGGTGAGCATTGACATTATGAGACCTCCTTTGCCAGTAACAAGATATATAGGAATAGGTTTTACCCTTTTAACTGGCACAAAAACTGACACCTTTATTCAAGGCATCGTGTCTGCAATAACCACAACACCGGCAGTCAAAATGCAAACAAACAAAAAGAGACAACTCTGATAATAATATTGGCACTGTCCTTGAATTTGATTGGTCCACACCCGAGACAGCTTTTCTTAGAGCCCTTTAGTCTCCACTGGTGTTGGACCAGAAGACGCCAAAAGGCGTCACACAACTCAAAAACAGCGCCACTATCAGAGTATCGAGGTGCTTGGGGTGAGCATTTACATTATGAGACCTCCTTTGGCAGTAACAAGATATATAGGAATAGGTTTTACCCCTTTTCTCTGGCACCAAAACTGACACCTTTATTCAAGGCATCATGTCTGCAATAACCACAGCACAAGCAGTCAAAATGCAAACAAACAAAAAGAGACAACTCTGATAATAATAATATTGGCACTGTCCTTGAAGTTGATTGGTCCACACCCGAGACAGCTTTTCTTAGAGCCCTTTAGTCTCCACTGGTGTTGGACCAGAAGACGCCAAAAGGCGTCACACAACTCAAAAAACAGCGCACTATCAGAGTATTGAGGTGCTCGGGGTGAGCATTTACATTATGAGACCTCCTTTGGCAGTAACAAGATATATAGGAATAGGTTTTACCCCTTTTAACTGGCACCAAAAAAACACTGACACCTTTATTCAGTCAAAATGCAAGCGAAAAGAGACAACTCTGATAATAATAATATTGGCACTGTCCTTGAATTTGATTGGTCCACACCAGAGACAGCTTTTCTTAGAGCCCCTTTTAGTCTCCATAGCGGAGGAGTGGTGGCGCAGCAGTTAGCGCACTGGGCTGTCGCGAACCCGGACGTCCACCCGGGTTCGATCCCCGCCCAGGGCCACCGCCACGAGCGGTTGACTCTGAACCGCTCCTGGGCCTCGCCTAGGTCGACTGGGCCTCAAATGGGTTGCCTGGCTTAGCGGCGGCGGTGTCCAGTAAACATCGCGAGCACTGGGGGAGAGACAAAGGCGGCCGGGCGTGGTGGTGGTGGTGGTGGTGCTCTGTGTGTGTGTAGCCGCAGTGCCGGTAGCCTTCAACAGGCGCTGCTGCTGCTGCTACTGCTACTCGCTACTAACGGCACTTGCCCCTGCAGCCCTGCTAGAGGCTACCTGGGGGAGCTTTGTCTGTGTGTGTGGTGTGTGTAGTACATAGACACTGCTACTGCTACTCGCTACTAACAGCACTTGCCCCTACAGCCTTGCTAGAGGCTACCTGGGGGAGCTTTGTCTGTGTGTGTGGTGTGTGTAGTACATAGACACTGCTGCTACTAACAGCACTTGCCCCTACAGCCTTGCTAGAGGCTACCTGGGGTAGCTTTGTCTGTGTGTGTGGTGTGTGTAGTACATAGACACTGCTGCTGCTACTCGCTACTAACAGCACTTGCCCCTGCAGCCCTGCTAGAGGCTACCTGGGGGTAGCTTTGTCTGTGTGTGTGGTGTGTGTAGTACATAGATACTGCTGCTGCTACTCGCTAGCTAACGGCACTTGCCCCTACAGCTCTGCTAGAGGCTACCTGGGGGAGCTTTGTCTGTGTGTGTGGTGTGTGTAGTACATAGACACTGCTGCTGATACTCGCTACTAACAGCACTTGCCCCTGCAGCCCTGCTAGAGGCTACCTGGGGGTAGCTTTGTCTGTGTGTGTGGTGTGTGTAGTACATAGATACTGCTGCTGCTACTCGCTAGCTAACGGCACTTGCCCCTACAGCTCTGCTAGAGGCTACCTGGGGGTAGCTTTGTCTGTGTGTGTGGTGTGTGTAGTACATAGACACTGCTGCTGCTACTCGCTACTAACAGCACTTGCCCCTACAGCCCTGCTAGGGGCTACCTGGGGGTAGCTTTGTCTGTGTGTGTGGTGTGTGTAGTACATAGACACTGCTGCTGCTACTCGCTACTAACGGCACTTGCCCCTACAGCCCTGCTAGAGGCTACCTGGGGGAGCTTTGTCTGTGTGTGGTGTGTGTAGTACATAGACACTGCTGCTGCTACTCGCTACTAACAGCACTTGCCCCTAAAGCCCTG
>NW_022639027.1:0-20000 GCF_010993605.1 Petromyzon marinus | reverse complement strand
TTAGCATATAATTTAGCATTGAAATGGCTAAGTTAAAGCATACACATCCGCAGAGGCACCCCTTGACAAAGGAATTAGCATAGAATTTAGCATTGAAATAGCTGAGTGGTTAGCTTGTGACTGGTCACAGAAATGGCTATGTTAACGTCAAAGCCTACACATCCACAGAGGCACCTAGTACAAATCAAACAGGAAAATTTAGCATTGAAATAGCTGAGTGATTAGCTTGTGACTGGTCACAGAAATGGCTATGTTAAAGTCAAAGCATACACATCCACAGAGGCACCCCTTGACAAAGGAATTAGCATAGAATTTAGCATTGAAATAGCTGAGTGATTAGCTTGTAACTGCTCACAGAAATGGCTACGTTGAAGTCAGAGCATACACATCCACAGAGGTACTTAGTACAAATCAAACAGGAGAATTTAGCATTTAAATAACTAGGCGAATTTAGCATTGAAATAACTGAGAACCAAAGAAGATGAATCATTGCAGTCACGAAAGCTTTAAATCGAAAAATAAAGTAAGCAGTGGAAACCACGACGCTTCGGCGGGGGGGGGGGGGGGGGGGCACGGTGAAAAAAATCGCTTCACACCTGCGACTGGTCCAACCTGAGGACGGGAGCTCGGTATTTTAATTTTAATTCATTTTAGTTTTAGGAATAGGTTTTACCCCTTTTAACTGGCACAAAAACTGACACCTTTATTGAAGGCATCGTGTCTGCAATAACCACAACACAAGCAGTCAAAATGCAAACAAACAAAAGAGACAACTCTGATAATAATATTGGCACTGTCCTTGAATTTGATTGGTCCACACCCGAGACGGCTTTTCTTAGAGCTCCTTAGTCTCCACTGGTGTTGGACCAGAAGACGCCAAAAGGCGTACAACTCAAAAACAGCGCACTATCAGAGTATTGAGGTGCTCGGGGTGAGCATTTACATTATGAGACCTCCTTTGCCAGTAACAAGATATATAGAAATAGGTTTTACCCCTTTTAACTGGCACAAAAACTGACACCTTTATTCAAGGCGTCGTGTTTGCAATAACCACAACGCAAGCAGTCAAAACCGGTGCCGCCTGGATCTCTGTGGCGTTCGGGAGGTCCGCTGGACTGGTTTTACCGACGTGACTTTAACCCGAGCGAAGCCAGGGAGCACGATACAGGTGTCCGACGGGGTTTTGTGCCGGAGGTGCCCGGTCCACGGGCTTCTAACGACGCCTCCCGGCCAAACCCCGACTCGTGCGGAGCCAGGAGATTGAATCGTCCACCCTCGGGGCCTCCTCCAGAAATGGTTGAAAAAAAATAATAATTTAAAAACAAAGCCGCTTCGTGCGGCCACGTGGAATGTTCGGAACGCTCGCCGCGGAGGAGAGGCTGCCGCTCGTCCGTCGGGAGCTGGACCGGCGCCGCCTGGTTCTTTGCGGCGTTCGGGAGGTCCGCTGGACTGGTTCCGGTGTGTGTGGGTGTAGAGGAGAGGCTGCCGCTCGTCCGTCGGGAGCTGGACCGGTACCGCCTGGTTCTCTGTGGCGTTCGGGAGGTCCGCTGGACTGGTTCCGGTGTGTGTGGGTGTAGAGGAGAGGCTGCCGCTCGTCCGTCGGGAGCTGGACCGGTACCGCCTGGTTCTCTGTGGCGTTCGGGAGGTCCGCTGGACTGGTTCCGGTGTGTGTGGGTGTAGAGGAGAGGCTGCCGCTCGTCCGTCGGGAGCTGGACCGGCGCCGCCTGGATCTCTGTGGCGTTCGGGAGGTCCGCTGGACTGGTTCCGGTGTGTGTGGGTGTAGAGGAGAGGCTGCCGCTCGTCCGTCGGGAGCTGAACCGGTGCCGCCTGGTTCTCTGCGGCGTTCGGGAGGTCCGCTGGACTGGTTCCGGTGTCTGTGGGTGTAGAGGAGAGGCTGCCGCTCGTCCGTCGGGAGCTGGACCGGTACCGCCTGGATCTCTGTGGCGTTCGGAAGGTCCGCTGGACTGGTTCCGGTGTGTGTGGGTGTAGAGGAGAGGCTGCCACTTCTCTGTCTGGAGCTGGACCGGTACCGCCTGGTTCTCTGTGGCGTTCGGGAGGTCCGCTGGACTGGTTCCGGTGTGTGTGGGTGTAGAGGAGAGGCTGCCGCTCGTCCGTCGGGAGCTGGACCGGTGCCGCCTGGATCTCTGTGGCGTTCGGGAGGTCCGCTGGACTGGTTCCGGTGTGTGTGGGTGTAGAGGAGAGGCTGCCGCTCGTCCGTCGGGAGCTGGACCGGTTTCGCCTGGATCTCTGTGGCGTTCGAGAGGTCCGCTGGACTGGTTCCGGTGTGTGTGGGTGTAGAGGAGAGGCTGCCACTTCTCTGTCTGGAGCTGGACCGGCGTTCGGGAGGTCCGGTGGACCGGCTCTGGCTCCTGCCACCATGAGGGGTGGACAGTCCTCTACTCGAGGCAGGAGACTGCCAAACAACTGGGTGTGGCTCTTCTTCTGAACAAAAGAATGAAGGAGCGTGGGAGCGTGGCGGTGAGGTGTGGGAAGCCGTAAGCCCCAGGCTACTTTGGGCTCGCCTTGCCATCAACCGGAGGCGAGGAGTGGTGGTCGTGGTTACTTATGCCCCCACTAACATCCGTGGAGGTATGCAGGCAAGGCCGATGAGTCAGATGCCTTCTATGACCTGTCATAGGTGCTGGCTAAAGTGGCCCCTTGGGATAGAGTCATCATGTTGGGTGACTTCAATGCCCGAGTTGGTCATGATGCTGGCACCTGATCTGGAGTGATTGGAGGGCATGGGCCAGATCAGCTCAATAACAATGGTAGGAGGCGGCTAGATTTTTGTGCAGCCCATGGGCTTGTAATTACCAACACGCTGTTCCGGCATCGACACATCCACACAACATCATGGATGCATGCCGGGTCCAAGCAAGAGCATCTGCTGGACTACATAGTGATGGACCAGCGGATGCGGGCCCATGTCTTTGACACCAGAACCTACCGTGGTGCTGATCTGCCCACTGACCATCGACTTGTCATCTGTAAGATGCGCCTGCCATTCTTCCACTCTGGTAGCGGGTGTACACCCAGGACCCCATTCAAACCCACAGTGGCCTGGTCTCAGCTAGCTGATGATAGTTTGCAAGCAGGAATTTCATCATCGCTTGCGGCTGGGGTTGGCAACGTCCCCCACTCCTCCTGATGTCGAGGGTAAATGGGCGAGGTTTAGGACGGTGGCTCATCCAGCTGCAATGGCTGCTTTGGGTACGCGGTCCAGACCTCCCCAGAGACCCTGGCTGACAGAGGAGGTGTTCCAGTTGGCTGAGAAAAGCAACAGGCCCACCATCTACAGCAGGGGGTCGGCAACCTATGGCTCACGGGCCAGATGTGGCTCTTTCGATGACTGCATCTGGCTCGCAAATGAATCTCAGCTGACATTTCTTCACGTGAGAAGTCTTATAAGTCTCATCATGTTGAGAAATGTCAGCTGAGATTTATTTGGGAGCCAGATGCAGTCGCCGAAAGAGCCACGTCTGGCTCTTAACATGATAAGACTTACAAGACTTATCATGTTAAGAAATGTCAGCTGAGATTTATTTGCGAGCCAGATGCAGTCATCGAAAGAGCCACGTCTGGCTCTTAACATGATAAGACTTACAAGGCTTATCATGTTAAGAAATGTCAGCTGAGATTTATTTGGCTCTTAACATGATAAGACTTACAAGACTTATCATGTTAAGAAATGTCAGCTGAGATTTATTTGCGAGCCAGATGCAGTCATCGAAAGAGCCACGTCTGGCTCTTAACATGATAAGACTTACAAGACTTATCATGTTAAGAAATGTCAGCTGAGATGTATTTGCGAGCCAGATGCAGTCGTTGAAAGAGCCATGTCTGGCTCTTAATATGATAAGACTTACAAGACTTATGATGTTAAGAAATGTCAGCTGAGATTTATTTGCGAGCCAGATGCAGTCATCGAAAGAGCCACGTCTGGCTCTTAACATGATAAGACTTACAAGGCTTATCATGTTAAGAAATGTCAGCTGAGATTTATTTGGCTCTTAACATGATAAGCCTTACAAGAATTATCATGTTAAGAAATGTCAGCTGAGATTTATTTGCGAGCCAGATGCAGTCATCGAAAGAGCCACGTCTGGCTCTTAACATGATAAGACTTACAAGACTTATCATGTTAAGAAATGTCAGCTGAGATGTATTTGGCTCTTAACATGATAAGACTTACAAGACTTATCATGTTAAGAAATGGCAGCTGAGATTTATTTGCGAGCCAGATGCAGTCATCGAAAGAGCCACGTCTGGCTGTTAACATGATAAGACTTACAAGGCTTATCATGTTAAGAAATGTCAGCTGAGATTTATTTGCGAGCCAGATGCAGTCGTTGAAAGAGCCATGTCTGGCTCTTAATATGATAAGACTTACAAGACTTATGATGTTAAGAAATGTCAGCTGAGATTTATTTGGGAGTCAGATGCAGTCGTCAAAAGAGCCACGTCTGGCTCTTAACATGATAAGACTTACAAGACTTATGATGTTAAGAAATGTCAGCTGAGATTTATTTGGGAGCCAGATGCAGTCGCCGAAAGAGCCACGTCTGGCTCTTAACATGATAAGACTTACAAGGCTTATCATGTTAAGAAATGTCAGCTGAGATTTATTTGGCTCTTAACATGATAAGCCTTACAAGAATTATCATGTTAAGAAATGTCAGCTGAGATTTATTTGGGAGCCAGATGCAGTCGTCGAAAGAGCCACGTCTGGCTCTTAACATGATAAGACTTACATCTCCAGCGCTGTCCTACCAGACAGTCTCGTCCCTTCACCTGATGAAGGCCGCTTGTGTTGTGGCCGAAACGTCGTGAGAATATTGTGTTATTTTATTTTATCAATTTATTATTTTATTCTCATTCTACGTGACTTTACCGAAAGAACCAAAGAAGATGAATCATTGCAGTCACGAAAGCTTTAAATCGAAATTTAAGACTTACAAGACTTATCATGTTAAGAAATGTCAGCTGAGATGTATTTGGGAGCCAGATGCAGTCGTCGAAAGAGCCACGTCTGGCTCGCGAGCCGTAGGCTGCCGACCCCTGATCTACAGCATCCACAATCGGAGAATGAGGAGGCTTAGCGCAGCCATTCGCTCGGAGGTTTGGAGAGCCGTGCGGTGTGGTTCTGACCACCAGTCTCGTGGGCCACATTGTTTGCCTTCGTAGGCGCTGCTACTCAGATCCCTTCTTCCCCAAAGTCTCTGTGTGTGTGCTTAACGGGGGAGCTTTGTCTGTGTGCGTGTGTGATGGTGGTGGTGGTGGTGATGGTGGTGGTGGGTGTGATGGTGGTGATGGTGGTGGTGGGTGTGATGGTGGATGTGATGTGTGAGCGTGATGGTGGTGATGGTGGTGGTGATGGTGGTGATGGTGTGCGTGATGGTGCTGATGGTTGATGTGATGGTGGTGGTGATGGTGGTGGTGGTGTGATGGTGGTGGTGATGGTGGTGGTGGTGGTGGATGTGATGGTGGTGATGATGGTGGTGGTGGCCGTGATGGTGATGGTGGTGATGGTGTGCGTGATGGTGCTGATGGTTGATGTGATGGTGGTGGTGATGGTGGTGGTGGTGTGATGGTGGTGGTGGTGGTGGTGATGGTGGTGGGTGTGATGGTGGTGATGGTGGTGGTGATGGTGGTGGTGGGTGTGATGGTGGTGGTGATGGTGGTGGTGATGGTGGATGTGATGGTGGGTATGGTGGTGGTGATGGTGGTGGCGTGTGTGATGGTGGTGATGGTGGGTGTGATGGTAGTGATGGTAGTGATGGTGGTGATGGTGTGTGTGATGGTGGTGATGGTGGATGTGATGGTGCTGGTGATGGTGGTGGTGGGTGTGATGGTGGTGATGGTGGATGTAATGGTGGTGATGGTAGGTGTGATGGTAGTGATGGTGATGGTGTGTGTGATGGTGGTGATGGTGGTGATGGTGGGCGTGATAGTAGTGATGGTGATGGTGTGTGTGATGGTGGTGATGGTGGTGGTGTGATGGTGGTGGTGATGGTGGTGGTGATGGTGGTGGTGTGATGGTGGTGGTGATGGTGGATGGGTGGTGATGGTTGGGGCGTGATAGTGGGGATGGTGGATGTGATGGTGATGATGGTGGGTATGGTGGTGGTGTGTGTGATGGTGGATGTAATTGTGGTGATGGTAGGTGTGATGGTAGTGATGGTGATGGTGTGTGTGATGGTGGTGATGGTGGATGTGATGGTGGGTGTGATGGTAGTGATGGTGATGGTGTGTGTGATGGTGGTGATGGTGGTGGTGTGATGGTGGTGATGGTGGATGTGATGGTGGTGATGATGGTAGTGGTGATGGTGGATGGGTGGTGATGGTTGGGGCGTGATAGTGGGGATGGTGGATATGATGGTGGTGTGTGTGATGGTGTGTGTGATGGTGGTGATGGTGGGTGTGATGGTTGTGATGGTGATGGTGTGTGTGATGGTGGTGATGGTGGATGTGATTGTGGTGGTGATGTGTGAGCGTGATGGTGGGTCGTGATGGTGGTAATGGTGGGTGTGATGGTGGTGATGGTGATGGTGGTGATGGTGATGGTGGGTGTGGTGATGGTGGTGGTGTGTGTGATGGTGGTGATGGTGTGATGGTAGTGATGGTGGTGATGGTGTGATGGTGTGATGGTAGTGATGGTGATGGTGTGTGATGGTGGTGATGGTGATGGGCGGCATGGTGGTGATGGTGGTGGTGATGGTTGTGGCGTGATAGTGGGTATGATGGTGGTGATGGGCGTCATGGTGGTGATGGTGATGGTGTGATGGTGGTGATGGTGATGGTGGGTGTGGTGATGGTGGTGATGGTGGATGTGATGGTGGTGATGGTAGTGATGGTGATGGTGTGTGTGATGGTGGTGATGGTGTTGTGGTGGTTGGGGCGTGATAGTGGGGATGGTGGATGTGATGGTGATGATGGTGGATATGGTGGTGGTGATGGTGGTGGTGTGTGTGATGGTGGGTGTGGTGATGGTGGTGGTGTGGTGGTAGTGATGGTGATGGTGGGTGTGGTGATGGTGGTGATGGGAGTCATGGTGGTGATGGTGATGGTGTGGTGGTAGTGATGGTTGGTGTGGTGATGGTGGTGATGGGCGTCATGGTGGTGATGGTGTGATGGTGGTGATGGTGATGGTGTGATGGTGGTGATGGTGGTGGTGGGTGTGGTGATGGTGGTGATGGGCGTCATGGTGGTGATGGTGATGGTGTGAAGGTGGTGATGGTGTGGTGGTAGTGATGGTGGGTGTGGTGATGGTGTGGTGATGGTGGTGGTGATGGTGTGGTGGTAGTGATGGTCTGTGTGATGGTGGTGATGGTGGGTGTGATGGTAGTGATGGTGTTTGCGATGGTGAATGTGATGGTGGTGATGGTGATGGTGTGTGTGTGGTGATGGTGGTGATGGGCGTCATGGTGGTGATGGTGTATTGGTGATAGTATCACAAGGGAAGTATGAATTGTGGTCGATGCATGGGACCAGGTGTTTCCTCGTATTCGCGCGTGCGTGTGTGTAAGTGTGCGTGTCTCAATGTGAAGTGTGTGTATCTGTGTGTGTGTGTGTGGTTTACTACGGTGTGTACAGTGCAGGGCAGGTCGTGTGTGCGGTTGCAGGCTGCGTACGTGCGTGCGTGTGTACGGCACGGGATGTGTGCAGGTTTTACACGCTGCGTGTGTGAGTGGTTAGCAGTGGCATGTCTGTATGTGGCCCGTGGTAGTGTGATTGTTGGGCGGGGGTGGTGGTGGGTGATGTAGCTAGGTTCGTGTGCGCCGGTGAGCTGGCGACCCCTCCACCTGACACTTCTCCGGGCCAAGCACCACAGCGGTGTGAACACCGAAATCAGGGAGATACCCCCCATGGGGATGGGCGTTCATGATTCCTTCTGGCCAGACTCCATCTGGCAGAGCCAGGACACTGAACCCTTTACCCCCCCCAACTCCCCCGCCCCCCCTCCCCCTTCTCGGGGGTTCCTCTCGGAACAGGAGACCGATGCGGTCGGGACCACGTGGAATGTTCGGACTCTCGTTACGAAGGAGAGGCCGCCACTCCTCTGTCGGGAGCTGGACCGGTACCGCCTGGTTCTCTGTGGTGTTCAGGAGGTCCGGTGGAGTGGCTCTGGTGTGTGTAGAGGAGAGGCTGCCACTCCTCTGTCGGGAGCTGGACCGGTACCGCCTGGATCTATCTGTGGCATTCAGGAGGTCCGGTGGAGTGGCTCTGGTGTGTGTAGAGGAGAGGCTGCCACTCCTCTGTCGGGAGCTGGACCGGTACCGCCTGGATCTATCTGTGGCATTCAGGAGGTCCGGTGGACTGGTTCCGGTGTGTGTGGGTGTTGAGGAGAGGCTGCCACTCCTCCTCTGTCGGGAGCTGGACCGGTACCGCCTGGATCTATCTGTGGCGTTCAGGAGGTCCGGTGGAGTGGTTCTGGTGTGTGTAGAGTAGAGGCTGCCACTCCTCTGTCTGGAGCTGGACCGGTACCACCTGGATCTATCTGTGGCATTCAGGAGGTCCGGTGGACTGGTTCCGGTGTGTGTGGGTGTTGAGGAGAGGCTGCCACTCCTCTGTCGGGAGCTGGACCGGTACCGCCTGGATCTATCTGTGGCATTCAGGAGGTCCGGTGGAGTGGCTCTGGTGTGTGTGGGTGTAGAGGAGAGGCTGCCACTTCTCTGTCAGGAGCTGTACCGGTACCGCCTGGATCTCTGTGGCATTCAGGAGGTCCGGTGGAGTGGTTCTGGTGTGTGTGGGTGTAGAGGAGAGGCTGCCACTCCTCTGTCGGGAGCTGGACCGGTACCGCCTGGATCTATCTGTGGCGTTCAGGAAGTCCAGTGGAGTAGCTCTGGTGTGTGTGGGTGTAGAGGAGAGGCTGCCAATCGCCCGTCGGGAGCTGGACCGGTACCGCCTGGTTCTCTGTGGCATTCAGGAGGTCCGGTGGACTAGTTCCGGTGTGTGTGTGTAGAGTAGAGGCTGCCACTCCTCCTCTGTCGGGAGCTGGACCGGTACCGCCTGGATCTATCTGTGGCATTCAGGAGGTCCAGTGGAGTTGCTCTGGTGTGTGTAGAGGAGAGGCTGCCAATCGCCCGTCGGGAGCTGTACCGGTACCGCCTGGATCTATCTGTGGCATTCAGGAGGTCCGGTGGAGTGGTTCTGGTGTGTGTGGGTGTAGAGGAGAGGCTGCCACTCCTCTGTCGGGAGCTGGACCGGTACCGCCTGGATCTATCTGTGGCATTCAGGAGGTCCGGTGGAGTGGCTCTGGTGTGTGTGGGTGTAGAGGAGAGGCTGCCACTCCTCTGTCGGGAGCTGCACCGGTACCGCCTGGATCTATCTGTGGCGTTCAGGAGGTCCGCTTGACTGGTTTTGGTTTGTGTGGGTGTTGAGGAGAGGCCGCCACTCCTCTGTCGGGAGTTGGACCGGTACCGCCTGGATCTATCTGTGGCATTCAGGAGGTCCAGTGGAGTTGCTCTGGTGTGTGTAGAGGAGAGGCTGCCAATCGCCCGTCGGGAGCTGTACCGGTACCGCCTGGATCTATCTGTGGCATTCAGGAGGTCCGGTGGAGTGGTTCTGGTGTGTGTGGGTGTAGAGGAGAGGCTGCCACTCCTCTGTCGGGAGCTGGACCGGTACCGCCTGGATCTATCTGTGGCATTCAGGAGGTCCGGTGGAGTGGCTCTGGTGTGTGTGGGTGTAGAGGAGAGGCTGCCACTCCTCTGTCGGGAGCTGCACCGGTACCGCCTGGATCTATCTGTGGCGTTCAGGAGGTCCGCTTGACTGGTTTTGGTTTGTGTGGGTGTTGAGGAGAGGCCGCCACTCCTCTGTCGGGAGCTGGACCGGTACCGCCTGGATCTATCTGTGGCATTCAGGAGGTCCGGTGGACAGACACTGGTGTGTGTGTGTGTGTAGAGGAGAGGCTGCCACTCCTCTGTCGGGAGCTGGACCAGTACCACCTGGATCTATCTGTGGCATTCAGGAGGTCCGCTTGACTGGTTTTGGTGTGTGGGTGTAGAGGAGAGGCCGCCACTCCTCCTCTGTCGGGAGCTGGACCGGTACCGCCTGGATCTCTGTGGAGTGCAGGAGGTCCGGTGGACCGGTTCTGGCTTCAATTATCATGAGGGGTGGACAGTCCTCCACTCGGGGCAGGAAACCGCCAATAGACAGGGAGTGCTTACCACCCCACCGAAGATGGACATCGGTGGAGGGATGCAGGCAAGGCCTATGAGTCAGATGCCTTCTGTGACCTGTCACAGGTGCTGGCTACAGTGGCTCATTGGGATAGAGTAATCTTGTTGGGTGACTTTAATGCCCGAGTTGGTCATGATGCTGGCACCTGGTCTGGTGTGATTGGCAGGCATGGGCCAGATCAGCTCAATAACAACGGTAGGAGGCTGCTAGACTTCTGTGCAGCCCATGGGCTTGTAATTACCAACACGCTGTTCCCCTATTGGCGCATCCACACAACATCATGGATGCACGCCGGGTCCAAGCAAGAATATCTGCTGGACTACGTAGTGACAGAACAGCAGATACGGGCCCGTGTAGAGCCGATCTGCCCACTGGCCATCGACTTGTCATCTGTAAGATGCGCCTGCCATTCTTCCACTCCGGTGGTGGGTGTACACCCAGGACCCCATTCAAACTCACGGTGGCCTGGTCTCGGCTGTCTGGTGATAGATGCAAGCAGGAGTTTCATCATCGCTTTATGGCTGGGGTTGACATCATCCCTCCCTCCTGATGCTGAAGGGAAAACAGGCGAGGTTTAGGACTGCTGCTCATGCAGCTGCAATGGCTGCATTGGGCACGCGGTCCAGACCTCCCGAAAGAGCCTGGCTAAAGGAGGAGGTGTTCCGGTTTATCGCAGCCTTCGCTCGAAGGTTCGGAGAGCCGTGCGGTTGCTGCAAGGGCGAACGGTTGAGATGCGGGTCGCTGAGGAGATGGAGTCTGCCTCAGTCGCTCGCGGTCACGAATGGCTCTTTAATTCCGTCGAAAAGTAACTTGCAGTGCCTCACCTATTAGCAGCCTTAAGGGAAGGAACAGTGATCCAATCTGTGACTCCCAGGAACAGGTCTGCATGCTTGCTAAGCGGCCCTTCATGTACAGTATATCATATTCTCTGTCTGTCTGCAACAGCAGAAGTGTAGGGAATTCCCACAGGACCTACATCTTTGCTTTATCGGCCTGGTCAAGGCCTATGATGCCATCGACAGGCCAGGGGCTCCGGGATTGTTCCTCGTGCTTTCGAGGTCCCTGACAATCTCTGTCCGCAATCGTGAAGGTCCTTCATGATGGTCGGCAGGTCCGCGTTAAGCTACGTGGGCCAGGGGTCGGAGCCATTCCCTGTCCACCTTGGGGTGTGACAGAGACGTCCTCTCTGCAATACACCGCCGCGTTTTACTGGCGACGAACTGGCCACGTTCTGTTCACGTGCCAAACCGTTGCTGATTAGCTGTGTCGGGTGGTGGCGCGTTTCACGACGCATTTATACATTTAAGTTGCCGAGAGAGTGGAGAGTTTCCCAGCTCCGGCCTGACAGCGGAGGTCTCACTCCGAATCAGTCGGGCAGCTTTATGGAAGCTACCTGGTCTGTTGCTCCACACGACGCTTCGGGACTTCCTGGTCACAGTCATTCCCTCCCTTCTGTACGCTTGTGAAACGTGGACCCCTCTAATGAAACAGCTGCGTGGGTTAGAACGTTTCGTGCTGGCCTGCCTGCAACAATGCTTCCTGGGTTTAACCTGCAGGCTGGCTTGTGCGAGGAGCTCACAAATCCTTGAAAGATCTGGGCGTGGTCCCAATCGGTGAGCTCCTCCGGCAGGCAAGGCTGCGATGGCTGGGTCATGTAGCCCGCATGCCCAGCCAACGCATGCCGTAACAGCTTTTGTTCGGCCGGATCGAGGGGGCTAAACGGGCGCGGCACGGGCTAGAGAAGAGATGGAGTGATGTGGTACAGGAGGACGTGGAGCTGAGTGGACTTGCCGATTACCGGTACCAGCGGTGTCAGGATCGGCCTCTGTGGAGGAGGCTCGTGAAGGATGCTACTGGGCAGTTGGAGGCAGTCGCCCTCCAACAACAACGGAGGGCGGAGGAGCGACGCTCACAACAACGAGCGGAGCGCCGGGTGGCTAAAGCACAGCAGGTTGGCACAGTTTGGGGCACAGGTGGTGCATCAGCCAGTCATCTCAGTCATCTCAGTTGACCCGTGGCACCTGGGTCTGTCCCGTGGCCTCCTGTCAAGGACCCTTAGACACTTCACGTGGCCTCAAGGTGCACCTGGCCTGGCACAGGCCCCGTGGCGAATGGCGGTTATTGGTGTTGGTGTGTGTGTGTGTCTCTGTGTGTGTGTCTTTGTGTCTGTGTGTGTCTGTGTGTGTGTGTCTGTCAGTATCTGTGTATGTGTGTCTCTGTGTCTGTGTGTGTCAGTATCTATGTCTGTGTGTGTAAGTGTCTGTGTGTGTGCCTGTTTCTGTGTGTGTCAGTATCTGTGTGTGTGTCTGTGTGTGTCTGTGTGTGTCAGTGTCTGTGTGTGTGTCTCTGTGTATGTGTGTGTCTGTGTGTGTCTGTAAGTATCTTTGTATGTGTGTCTCTGTGTCTGTATGTGTCAGTATCTGTGTCTGTGTGTGTCAGTGTCTGTGTGTGTGTGTCTGTGTCTGTGGGGAGCGATAGTGTAGCGGTTAGCGCGCTGCACTATGAACCTGGCGACCCGGGTTCGATTCCCGCTCACAGCTAACACCAGTGACGATTATCTGAACCGGTCCCGGGCCTCCCCTAGGTCGACTCAGCCTCAAATGAGTACCTGGTGCGGTGTGTAAGCATTGCCACTAGGGAGACAAAGGCGGTCGGGCGTGGTGCTGGCCATCCACCCCTTCGTGTACCGTGCCGGCCTTCATAGGTGCTCGCTAACAGCACTTGCCCCTACAGTCTGTTAAGGCTATATGGGGGATCTTTGTGTCTGTGTGTGTCTGTGTGTGTGTGTCTGTGTGTGTGTCTGTGTGTGTGTCTGTGTGTGTGTCTGTGTATGTCTGTGTGTGTCTGTGTGTATGTCTGTGTGTATGTCTGTGTGTGTGTCTGTGTATGTGTGTGGCGAGTGGTGGTGTAGTGGTCAGTGCGGGTTCGATTCCCGCTCACGGCCAACACCACCAGTGACGATTATCTGAACCGGTCCCGGGCCTCCCCTAGGTCGACTCAGCCTGAAATGATTACCTGGTGCGGTGTAGTAAACATCGTCACTGGGGAGACAAAGGCGGCCAGGCGTGGTGCTGGCCACCCACCCCCTCTGTGTGTGTAGCCACAGTGCCGGTAGCCTTCACGGGGGATCTGTGTGTGTGTGTACACGAGTGTGTATGTGTTTGTGTGTTTATCTGTGTGTATGTGTACATGAGTGTGTGTGTATGGGTACGTGTGTGTCTACGTGTGTGTGTATGTGTACGTGTGTGTATATCCGCGTGTGTTTGTGTGTGTATCTGTGTGTGTGTACGTGTGTGTGTACGTGTGTGTGTTTGTGTTTATACGTGTGTGTACGTGTGTGTATTTGTGTGTATGTGTTTGTGTGTTTATCTGTGTGTATGTGTACGTGAGTGTGTGTGTGTACGTGTGTGCGTTTGTGTGTGTATGTATGTGTATGTGTGTGTATATCCGCGTGTGTTCGTGTGTGTATCTGTGTGTGTACGTGAGTGTGTGTGTATAGGTACGTGTGTGTGTACGTGTGTGTGTGTGTATATATGTGCGTGTATGTGTACGTGTGTGTATATCCGCGTGTGTTTGTGTGTGTATCTGTGTGTGTACGTGTGTGTGTACATGTGTGTGTTTGTGTTTATTTGTGTGTATGTGTACGTGTGTGTATATCCGCGTGTGTTTGTGTGTGTATCTGTGTGTGTGTACGTGTGTGTTTGTGTGTGTATTTGTGTGTTTGTGTGTTTATCTGTGTGTATGTGTACGTGTGTGTACGTGTGTGCGTTTGTGTGTGTATTTGTGTGTATGTGTACGTGTGTATATCCGCATGTGTTTGTGTGTGTATCTGTGTGTGTACGTGTGTGTGTGTACATGTGTGTGTTTGTGTTTATTTGTGTGTATGTGTACGTGTGTGTATATCCGCGTGTGTTTGTGTGTGTATCTGTGTGTGTACGTGTGTGTTTGTGTGTGTGTTTGTGTGTATGTGTACGTGTGTGTGTATCCGCGTGTGTGTGTGTACGTGTGTGTATATAAGGCAGGCAGGCCAGAGGGAGATGTATGGGTTTAATTTGGGGTTTAATTTGGGGTTTGACTTCGTCTCTACGAGCGGTGTCTGGAGACACCCACACAGAGACACACAGACACACACACAGAGACACACACAGATACACAGAGACACAGACATAGAGACATAGACAAAAATCCCCCAGGTAGCCTCTAGCAGGGCTGTAGGGGCAAGTGCTGTTAGTAGCGAGTAGCAGCAGCAGTGTCTATGTACTACACACACCACACAGACAAAGCTCCCCCAGATAGCCTCTAGCAGGGCTGTAGGGGCAAGTGCTGTTAGTAGCGACTAGCAGCAGCAGTGTCTATGTACTACATACACCACACACAGACAAAGCTCCCCCAGGTAGCCTCTGGCAGGGCTGTAGGGGCAAGTGCTGTGAGTAGCGAGTAGCAGCAGCAGTGTCTATGTACTACACACACCACACACAGACGAAGCTACCCCAGGTAGCCTCTGGCAGGGCTGTAGGGGCAAGTGCTGTTAGTAGCGAGTAGCAGCAGCAGTGTCTATGAATGTGTGTGTCTGAATGTGTGTGTCTGAATGTGCCTGAGTCTTTCCCATACCTGGGCAGTGTGCTTATGACCGGCTCCAGTTTAACAGCGGAGGTCTCACTCCGAATCAGTCGAGCGGCAATATCTTTTCATCGGTTGCGTAACGCTGTGTGGAAGCTACCTGGTCTGTCGCTCCGCACTAAGCTTCAGGTCTTCTCGGCCACGGTCATTCCCTCCCTTCTCTACGCTTGCGAAACGTGGACCCCCCAAATGGAACATCTTCGCCGGTTGGAAACATTTAGGCTGGCCTGCCTACGATCCATCCTGGGTTATACCAGACTGGATTGTGTGAGGAGCTCACAAATCCTTGAAAGATCTGGGCAGGGTCCCATCGGTGAGCTCCTCTGGCAGGCAAGGCTGCGATGGCTGGGTCATGTAGCCTGCATGCCCAGCCACCGCATGCCGAAACAGCTTTTGTTTGGCCAGATTGAGGGGGCTAAGCGGGCACGGCACGGGCTAGAGAAGAGATGGAGTGATGTGGTACAGGAGGACGTGGAGCTGAGTGGACTTGCCGATGACTGGTACCAGCGGTGTCAAGATCGGCCTCTGTGGAGGAGGCTCGTGAAGGATGCTACTGGGCAGTTGGAGGCAGTCGCCCTCCAACAACAACGGAGGGCGGAGGAGCGACGCTCAGAACAACGAGCGGAGCGCCGGGTGGCTAAAGCACAGCAGGTTGGCACAGTAGGGGGCACAGGTGGTGCATCAGCCAGTCATCTCAGTCAGTCGACCCGTGGCACCTGGGTCTGCCCCGTGACCTCCTGCCAGCGGGCGTTCGACACTTCACGTGGCCTCAGGGTGCACATAGCCTGGCACAAGCGTCGTGGTGACGTCACCGCCACTTAGTGGCGAATGGTGGTTGTTGTTGTTATATATGTGTGTGTATGTGTGTATATATGTGTGTATATATGTGTGTGTGTATGTGTGTGTATGTGTGTATGTGTGTGTGTATATATGTGTATGTGTGTGTATGTGTGTGTATGTGTGTGTCTGTGTGTGTGTCTGTGTGTGTGTGTCTGCGTGTGTATCTGTGTGTGTGTGTGTGTCTGTGTGTGTGTCTGCGTGTTTGTGTCTGCGTGTGTGTGTGTATGTGTGTATATATGTATGTGTGTGACTGTGTGTGTATGTGTATATATGTGTGTGTATATGTGTGTGTGTATATATATGTGTATATATGTGTATATATATGTGTATGTATCTGTGTGTGTGTCTGTGTGTGTGGGGAGCGATAGTGTAGCGGTTAGCGCGCTGCGCTATGAACCTGGCGACCCGGGTTCGATTCCCGCTCACGGCCAACACCAGTGACGATTATCTGAATCGGTCCTGGGCCTCCCCTAGGTCGACTCAGCCTCAAATGAGTACCTGGTGCGGTGTGTAAACATTGCCACTAGGGAGACAAAGGCGGTCGGGCGTGGTGCTGGCCACCCACCCCCTCGTGTACCGTTCCGGCCTTCATAGGTGCTCGCTAACAGCACTTGCCCCTACAGTCTGTTAAGGCTATATGGGGGATCTTTGTCTTTGCTTTTGTGTCTGTGTGTGTATCTGTGTGTGTATGTGTATCTGTGTATATGTATCTGTGTATGTGTATATATCTGTGTGTATCTGTGTGTGTGTGTGTCTGTGTATGTATCTGTGTGTGTATGTGTATCTGTGTATCTGTGTATATGTATTTGTGTGTATGTATCTGTGTGTCTGTGTGTATCTCGTTAAGCTCCCGTCCCTGGCAAACTCCCTAATTGGGCCTCCAGGGAGTGGGGATTCATGCACGGGGAGAGGGGGGGGGCAGGGGGGGGCAGTGGGGGGGATGAAGGGACAGGGGGGGCAGGGGGGGGAGGATGAAGGGACGGGGGGTGATGAAGGGAGAGGGGGGATAAAGGAGGGGGGAGAGAGTGGGGGGATAAAGGCTATATGGGGGATCTCTGTGTGTGTGGGTGTGTGTGTGTGTGGGTGTGTGTGTGTGTCTGTGTGTGTTACTGTGTGTGTGTCTCTCTGTGTGTGTGTGAGTGTGTGTGGGTGTGTGTGTGTGTCTGTGTGTGTGTGGCTGTGTGTGTGTGTGTGTCTGTTTGTGTGTGTCTGTGTGTGTGTGGCTGTGTGTGTGTGGCTGTGTGTGTGTGGGTGTGTGTGTGGCTGTGTGTGTGTGGCTGTGTGTGTGTCTCTCTGTGTGTGTGTGATTGTGTGTGTGTCTCTCTGTGGGTGTGTGGCTGTGTGTGTGTCTCTCTGTGTGATTGTGTGTGGCTGTGTGTGTGTGGGTGTGTGTGTGTGTGGGTGTGTGTGTGTCTGTGTGTCTCTCTGTGTGTGTGTGACTGTGTGTGTGTCTCTGTGTGTGTGTGTGGCTGTGTGTGTGGGTGTGTGTGTCTGTTTGTGTGTGGCTGTGTGTGTGTGTCTGTGTGTGTGGCTGTGTGTGTGTCTCTCTGTGTGTGTGTGGCTGTGTGTGTGGCTCTCTGTGTGTGTGTGGGTGTGTGTGGGTGTGTGTGTGTGTGTGGCTGTGTGTGTGTGGCTGTGTGTGTGTCTCTCTGTGTGTGTGTGACTGTGTGTGTGTCACTGTGTGTGTGTCTCTCTGTGTGTGTGTGGCTGTGTGTGTGTCACTGTGTGTGTGTGTGACTGTGTGTGTGTCTCTGTGTGTGTGTGTGAGACTGTGTGTCTCTGTGTGTGTGTGTGTACACTGTGTGTGTGTGACTGTGTGTGAGTGATAGTGTAGTAGCGGTTAGCGCTACGCTGCGCTATGAACCTGGCGACCCGGGTTCGATTCCCGATCACGGCCAATACCGGTGATGATTATCTGAACCGGTCCCGGGCCTCCCCTAGGTCGACTCAGCCTCAAATGAGTACCTGGTGCGGTGTGTAAACATTGCCACTAGGGAGACAAAGGCGGTCGGGCGTGGTGCTGGCCACCCACCCCCTCGTGTACCGTTCCGGCCTTCATAGGTGCTCGCTAACAGCACTTGCCCCTACAGTCTGTTAAGGCTATATGGGGGATCTTTGTCTTTGTGCGTGTATCTGTGTGTGTGTCTGTGTGTGTATGTATGTGTACCTGTGTGTGTGTGTGTATGTCTGTGTGTGTGTGTCTGTGTATGTGTGTATCTGTGTGTTTGTTTGTGTGTGTGTCTGTGTGTGTGTCTGTGTGTCTGTGTGGGTGTCTGAGTGGGTGTCTGAGTGTGTGTCTGTGTGTCTGTGTGTGTGTCTGTGTGTGTATCTCTGTGTGTGTGTGTCTGTGTCTGTGTGTGTGTGTCTGTGTGTGTGTGTGTCTGAGTGTGTGTTTGTGTGTGTGTCTGAGTGTGTGTGTGTCAGTGTGTCTGAGTGTCTGAGTGTGTCTGAGTGTCTGTGTGAGTGTCTGAGTGTGTCTGAGTGAGTGTCTGAGTGTGTGTGTGTCTGAGTGTCTCAGTGTGTGTGTGTCTGAGTGTCTCAGTGTGTGTGAGTGTCTCAGTGTCTCAGTGTCTGAGTGTCTGATTGTCTCAGTGTGTGTGTGTCTGAGTGTCTCAGTGTCTCAGTGTGTGTGTGTCTGAGTGTCTCAGTGTGTGTGAGTGTCTGAGTGTCTCAGTGTGTGTGTGTCTGAGTGTCTCAGTGTGTGTGAGTGTCTGAGTGTCTCAGTCTGTATGAGTGTCTGAGTGTCTCAGTGTGTGTGTGTGTCTGAGTGTCTCAGTGTGTGTGTGTGTCTGAGTGTCTGAGTGTCTGAGAGTGTGTGTGTGTCTGAGTGTCTGAGTGTCTCAGTGTGTGTGTGTCTGAGTCTGTCTGAGAGTGTGTCTGAGTGTCTCAGTGTGTGTGTGTCTGAGTGTCTCAGTGTGTGTGTGTCTGAGTGTCTGAGTGTCTCAGTGTGTGTGTGTGTCTGAGTGTCTGAGTGTCTGAGAGTGTGTGTCTGTCTGAGTGTCTGAGTGTGTGTTTGTGTTTGCGCTATGAACCTGGCGACCCGGGTTCGATTCCCGCTCACGGCCAACACCGGTGACGATTATCTCAACCGGTCATTGGCCTCCCCTAGGTCCACTCAGCCTCAAATAAGTAGCTGGTGTAGCGGTGTAGAGTAGTCAACATCGCTAGCACTGGGGAGACAAAGGTGGCCGGTAGCCTTCATAAGTGCTCGCTAAGAGCACTTGCCCCTACAGCCCTACTAGAGGCTACCTGGGGTAGCTTTGTCTGTGTGTGGTGTGTGTAGTACATAGACACTGCTGCTGCTACTCGCCAGCTAACAGCACTTGCCCCTACAACCCTGCCAGAGGCTACCTGGGGGAGCTTTGTCTGTGTGTGGTGTGTGTAGTACATAGACACTGCTGCTGCTACTCGCCACCAACACCACTTGCCCCTGCAGCCCTGCTAGAGGCTACCTGGGGGTAGCTTTGTCTGTGTGTGGTGTGTGTAGTACATAGACACTGCTGCTGCTACTCGCCAGCCAACACCACTTGCCCCTACACCCCTGCTAGAGGCTACCTGGGGGTAGCTTTGTCTGTGTGTGTGGTGTGTGTAGTACATAGACACTGCTGCTGCTACTCGCCAGCCAACACCACTTGCCCCTACACCCCTGCTAGAGGCTACCTGGGGGTAGCTTTGTCTGTGTGTGTGCTGTGTGTAGTACATAGACACTGCTGCTGCTACTCGCCAGCCAACACCACTTGCCCCTACACCCCTGCTAGAGGCTACCTGGGGGTAGCTTTGTCTGTGTGTGTGCTGTGTGTAGTACATAGACACTGCTGCTGCTACTCGCCAGCCAACACCACTTGCCCCTACAGCCCTGCTAGACGCTACCTGGGGGTAGCTTTGTCTGTGTGTGTGGTGTGTGTAGTACATAGACACTGCTGCTGCTACTCGCCAGCCAACACCACTTGCCCCTACACCCCTGCTAGAGGCTACCTGGGGGTAGCTTTGTCTGTGTGTGTGGTGTGTGTAGTACATAGACACTGCTGCTGCTACTCGCCAGCCAACACCACTTGCCCCTACACCCCTGCTAGAGGCTACCTGGGGGTAGCTTTGTCTGTGTGTGTGGTGTGTGTAGTACATAGACACTGCTGCTGCTACTCGCCAGCCAACACCACTTGCCCCTACACCCCTGCTAGACGCTACCTGGGGGTAGCTTTGTCTGTGTGGTGTGGTGTGTGTAGTACATAGACACTGCTGCTGCTACTCGCCAGCTAACAGCACTTGCCCCTACAGCCCTGCTAGAGGCTACCTGGGGGTAGCTTTGTCTGTGTGTGGTGTGTGTAGTACATAGACACTGCTGCTGCTACTCGCCAGCTAAC